>PVJA010000736.1:0-152664 GCA_004027025.1 Myocastor coypus
AGGCCTTGCCACAGGGCTCCTGGAGCAGGCGGGTCTATGCCCTGGCACACGGCTCCCGGAGCAGGCGGGTCTACGCCCTGACACACGGCTCCCGGAGCAGGCGGGTCTAGGCCCTGGCACACGGCTCCCGGAGCAGGCGGATCTAGGCCTTACCTTTTCAGGATTCATCCCACTGTGCCGTTTCATTTGATTCCTTTTCATAAAGGGAAACAGAAATAGATGCTGACTGATCCACCCCAACAGGAGGCTGTGCAATGTCTTCTCCACTGTCCCCTGGAAGGGTTCATACCAGCATTTTCTTCTTTCTTTCTTCCTTCCTTTCTTTTTTGCAGCACCAGGCAATGGACTCAAGCTCTCATGATTGCCAGTCACTTATGCCGCTGAGCTATCTCCCCAGCCCTGCACCAGCATCTTAAGATCAGCCACATGCAGACTATTTTACCCCAAAATTGGCCAGCTCCGGCAGGCAGGGCTATCTGCCCCTTCCTGTGTGAGCCCCAGGGGTGAACAAGGGGCCACACATCCCTGACTGGACGCACAAGCTCCCAGCAAGCCTTCCCATCGCCCCACTCTCCAGACGAGAAGCTGAGGTTTAGAGGTTGCACGACTTACAAATTTTGTGGTAGCAAAGAAAGCACCCAAACGACCACCTGTCTCCAAAATTCCTCACACACTTAGCCATTTTTTTTTTATAATGGATAACAAATATTTATTACATAAGCTTTTTAGTTTTCAAAACTTAACATATGAGGGGAGCAAATCTGTCTTCTGTCCTAATTGGTTCAGCAGGTAGCTCGGGGCTCCTAACCCCATGGACACATCAAAATCAAACTATCAGAATGCACTTGGCCCCATGGCTGAGAAAGAAAGGGGCGGGGTGCGGGGGCCTCAGAGCAATGAATAAAGGCATGTAGAGCCAAGAGGAGGCCAGCCGCAGCACAGCGACAAAAATCTGCTGTGACATTTCACCTGCCTGTAGCCACCGTGCCATGCTTGCCGAGGGTCTAGAGCCCAGTAGCCGGTGCTGCTGTCTTGGGGCCACGCTCCTAGCTCCAGAGGGGGCAGACAGATGTCACCACAGCTGTTACCTGTGGCACCTACGGAGGCTCCACAGGTGCTGTCCTCTCAGCTGACTATGAATGTGCCCTAAAAAAAAAAAACAGGGAACTTGGCTGGAGAAAAAAAAAAACCAAAGCCCAGGCAGAAGGGCAGAAGGCAAAACCAAAGCCCAGGCAGAAGGGCAGAAGGCAATACAGAGCCAGGCCACAGAGGTGTGGGAGGAGGTGGGGGGGGTCGCTGGAGAGGGGAGAGGGGAGGGGAGAGGCGCTACCCCTGGGGGGCGAGTAACAAGTAAAGCCCCCAAGTGCTTAAAAATTAAAGAGTCCTGGCCAGCCAGGTGCACCCCTAGGGCAAGGCCCAGCTGAGAAGAGGCCTGGCAGGAGCCGACTCCTGAGCACTGCTCTAGCTCAGCCCATACCCAGTCTTCCAAGACGAAAAAGCCTGCTTCCTGATGCTCACTTGGTTGCTTTGTGTCTTTTTTTCGTTTAAGCTCCTGACAATCAAGCAAAATTCTGTCAAAACACTCACTGGACGCAAGCTAAGGGACAGCAGCATCAGTAATTGCCCGGGCAAGAGATGTCTGTACAAAAAAATTGGGGAAACTCACTACAAAAGGTCACTACTGACCTCAGAGGGTCATCCAAAGTCAGCGATTTCAGGACTCCAAGGGCATTACTGAGACACAGAGCAAGGAATAGGCTGAGGAGAAAATCTTTGCAAATCACATATCTGATAAGGATTTACCATCCCAAGTAGAACAGGGTTGCACTATGGTTTGGTCTGTTTTGTATTACGGCCGGCTCAGCCTGCCCTGGGGATGGGGCTGGCGCAGCATGTGATGCGGGGGTCGCACTGCGGTTACGTGGTTGCCTATTGCCAAGCCTTCCTAGGCAGGTGCTCTAGATCGCTGAACCATCTTGCCGGTCCGCAGTATGGTTTTGAATTCACTGGATGTCTTGGTTTGTTTCCCCGTGGGAAGCTGGCTTCTGGATGTACACAGGTACGGAGGGCACTGTGGACTCCAGCAGGGATTTTCGCACTCAGACTGTGAGCAAGCGCTGCAGCACCACGCACCACCCCAAGCCACTTTTTAAGGTAGAAAAAAAATACCACACTGGTTCTCTCCTGTAACAGGGAGCACACAAGTCAGGATCAAGATGGATGACACACGTCAGGAAGTAGGAAGAAAATGCTCAAATCCAAGGGCGGGGGCGGACAGGGGGAAAGAGACTAGATGGGAAAAAAGTAAACAGTACGAGTAAGGAGGGAAAGAGGGGCTGATGGCAAGCGAGGGCGCTGGGGAGGAAAAAATCAAGATACATCAGGTCCAAGTACAAATTCCCTGAGTTGGATGTGCCTGTTATGTGCATCAAATGGCACTACTAACATTACTTAAAAGAAAAAGGGTTGGGGCCCGGCAGGATGGCTCAGTGGTCTAAAACGCCTGCTTAGGAAAGCTTGGGCAGCTGCAGGGACCGCGGTTCGATCCCCAGCACCACATGCTGCGCCAGCCCTGCCCTCAGGGCAGGCTGAGCTGGCCATAAAAATAAATAAACAAACAAACAAAAGTTCTGAAACAAGAAAAAATAAAATTAAATTTAAAAAATTCAAATAAAAAACAAAGTTTAAAAAAAAAGAAAAAGAAAAAGGGTTTTCCTGGCCAGACTTACTACATGAATTACACAGCACGACGCTCACTACCAGTGAATCTGATCAATTCCTTTTCAAAATTCCCTGCCCTCTGTTTCTGTTCCCTAGGAATGATTTCGGGAGCTATGCAACACTCCAGGCGCGCTGGGCGCGGGGCTTACCAGAGCCCGCCCTTTCGGCAGCTGACCTCTCTGTGGAACCTCTTCACCACGCTCCTGCTTTACTTTCAGTGCCTCCTCTGAGGTTGCTGCGTGGGCAGGGAAACCCCAGGACCTCTTCTGTTCTCGCCCAGGGCTCTGATGGCCACTGGCCCGGGGCCTCCAGGAAGGTCCTGTCCTCCTAGGGCTGGCCTCCTTCCTGGAGCCCGCGAGTTGGGGGCTGAGGACAAGACCACTTGTTGCCGTTGCCGAAGTCCTCATGCAGCCTCGCCTTAGGAACTGGAAACACACTTTAATGACACTTCACACCATCCCCCACCCAAGGGTAAACACTGACATTTTGGGTGGGAGGATTTCAATCTTTTACTGATTAAAAAATTAAAAAAAAAAATCTGTCTTTTCTAGAATGAGCAACTGTATTGACATCGAGTCTTATTGTTCACTTATTTTGCCCGCTGGACACCAAACCCCAGGCCCTTGTAGTGCTAAGCAAGTGCGCTACTCCCACCGCGTGAGGTGGCCTCTTGAGTAGGCTGAAGCAGGAGGGTCTCTGGGCGTCACAAAGAGAGGTCCCATATCAAAGGAACAAACCAGATAGAAAGACTGCTTCTAGAGGAGAGTCCTTCCCTCCGTGTAGCTATTTCCCCAAGGGGCTCCAGCCCTAGAAGGGCGTTCGCAATCCTGGCACCCCAGGGTGACCACCAATCGGAGCCGCGGCGGGACAGGAAGTAGCTCTTCGGGTGATCACAGTCACTAAAACCAGAGCGCGGGATTCCTCGACCCCTGCGGTTGCGGAACCTCCCCCGGCCGGCCGCTTCCAGCCAACGCGGCTCGGAGTCCGTGCCGCGGAGGGCGCGGGCCCGGGCGTCGCCGGGCCACTGGACATCCCGCCCACAGCCTGGAGAGGTGGGTCGCTGGTGAGAGGGCGGGGCTCCCGTCGTTATGTCTCTCGTGTCGCCACGGCCCGTCCCCACGCCCAGAGCACGCGCGCACCACACGAACCGCCCACAGACAGCCTCCCACGCGCGGCCGACGTGATTCTCGCGCACCCTGAGTCACTGCCGCGAAGCCGCACGTCACTTCCGGGCAGCGCCCCGCCCACGGTTTCCAGGAGCCCTCGGTTCCCGGCTGCCCCAGCTCGGGGTTTCCTGCGGCGTCACGAGGGACGGAGCGCAGGAAGCCCGCCCGCCCCACGCGCGCTCCCGCCCCGCCCACCCGGCTCCAGTTCCCGCCCCCATGGCTCCTGCGTCTCCCCCGCCTGCTCCCGTCCAGCCCCACACTGCTCCCTCCTGGTCCCCATGGGTCTCTCTGCACCGCCCCACGCCCCCGCCATCCACGCGGCCGCAGATGCAGGGCCGGGCCGGGACGGGACCCACAGCACGAAAGCCCCTCCCGCCCTGCTCTCTCTGAGGTCCTCCCATCCTGAAGTGACCGCCCACTCCCGCGGCGTGTGGGCACTGGTCTGGGCTCGCGACCCCTGGCCCAGCTCAGTTTGCTGTCTGGAGAACATTTGGGGCCTTCCTCTGCCCAAGGGCTTTGGGGCCGCTGGAGGAATATATCAAACGTCTTGTCATGTGCTAGAAAAGGAACCTCCTGCAAGCCCCAGGCCTCATAGAACTAAAGAAAAAACAGTGACCCAACCCTAAATACGCTGAATTTGGCCATGCCAAAACAAGATATTAGCAAGACATTTTAATAATTGCAGTTTAAGAGGTTTTTTCCTTTTTTTTTTTTTTTTTTGCCTTTTTGAGACAGAGTCTTGCTATGCATTTCAGGCTGGCCTTAAGCTCGCTTTTGTAGCCCAGGCTGGTCTCAAACTCACGTCGGTCCTTCTGCCTGAGCCTCCCAAGTGCTGGGATTACAGGCGTGCACCACCACGCCTGGCCTAAGAGTACCTTTTTTTTTTAAGAACACTTTCTGGGGGCTGGGGAGATAGCTCCGAGGCACAAGTGCCTGCTGGGCAAGTGCAAGGTCGTGAGTTCAAACCCTGGTCCCACCACAAAAAAAAAAAAAAAAAGAACACTTTCTGAAGTCAACAAAATCATCTATTATTAAGAATGCATGTCACATTTTATTGCAAAAACTTAATTTTTTAAGTATGTTTTAAGCAGTCTTGATTTCCATGCTTATTACTGAGAAAACTTTGTATTTGAATCATGTTAAAATGGAGTAATTATGTTAAGTTACTATTTTAATGTTTTGCAGATGATGATTTAAGAAATTCGTATAGGTAAGTTATGTTTACTGTTTCTTTTTTTTTTTTTTTTTGTGGGACCAGGGTTCGAACTCACGACCTTGCACTTGCCCAGCAGGCACTTGTGCCTCGGAGCTATCTCCCCAGCCCCTACTGTTGTTTGTTTTAACTATGAAACAATTAGTCTAATGTGCTTCTGTTGAGAAAATGATACAATTCTTTCAGGAAGATTTCCTTGGTAGCAAGAATAAAATAATGGAAATAATAAAGAGTGCTTCTGAACTACACAAAATAACAGAAATTGGGAAAGAGTACAAAACAGAGGGTGGGGGAGATAGCTCCATGGCCCAAGTGCCTGCCTGGCAAGTGCAAGGTCTTGAGTTCAGACCCCGCTCCCGCAAAAAAAAAAAGTTCAAAGCAAACCTTTGGGGGGACCTGGATTCCTCTTTGGGGTTCTGCCTAAGGACTGATGAACTCTGATGCTGGCCTCACTTTGTGCACAGCTCTCAGAAACAACAAGCTGTGTGGTTTGTGACAACACGGGGCCCTTAAACGACATCTCGGGGCCCCAGGGCTTGCTGTCTGATGTTTGGAGGCTGACTGGCCCTACCACAGTTTTACTTTAGGGACAGAATTGTCAGGTGAGTAGATATGAAGATCAGAAGAAGCCAAACTGCACACGCCTGCACCTGGGAGGCTGAGGCAGGAGGATCGATGTAAGTTCGAGACCAGCCTGGGCTACACAAGTGAGCTCAAGACCAACCAGAACTGCATAGCGAGACCTGTCTCAAAAAGACAAAGAAAAAAAAAAAAAGCCAAACTCTCAAGGGGTGATCACACCTCACACATGGCTCTCATGAGCCCTGTCAGCGGTGGTCTCCAGGGTGACAGATCGGTGCACTTGCAGAAACAGTCCAGGCAGGAATTCTTACGGCAGAAGGAGCTGGGCTTCCCAGGGAGGGGCAGACTGAATTCCAAACGTCTCATTTTTAGATCAACCAATAAGCTCTGAAATGGTTTTCTAACTCTGATGTCTTTTGCACCACTGGCATCTTGGGTGTGGAGATAAATACTGATTTCTAGAAAACATGGAGATTCCAGGTACTGGATGGCATCTCAGTTCTGGTCTGGTAACCCAGCACCATGAGCCTGAAATCAAGGCAGTACCTCTGAACCAGATATCATGAGGAACACCTGTGACCCTAACACTCAGGAAGCCGGCTGAGGCGGGAGGATCTGGCTACAGAACGAGTTCAAGACCAGCCAGAGCTACCTGAGGAGACCCTGTCTCAAAAAGCATAAATGCATACTGATAAACAAGTAGGCAAACATTTTTGAAAGAAAAACATTGTGAAACTGCTCAAGCGGTTTCCTCCTGTGAAGGAAGTGGACAGACAGGGGCTACTGGTGAGTGATACTCACCAGGGTACGTGGTGAGTGACTCTCCAGTGTACGTGGAGAAAGAATAAGCCGAAATGCAGCACTGAAGACGACATTAGAGAAAAGCTGACTCCAACAGTGGGGCTGTGGAAAAGCCCAGCCCTCAGGCCCACACCGGGAGAGCCATGTCTGCTTTTCTGACCATGCACATGGATGCTCCCCGTGTTCCGCTCCTGGGCCTGCCTCCAAGGCGGCTGTTGCTGTCCCACCAGTGTCCTCAGCAGGAAACAGGCACAGAGGAAGCGGGGCCCTGCTCCAGGGTCGCACCACCTAGAGCCAGCAGAACCAGGACTTGGGCTCGATCACCACTTTCTCTAACTCTGCTCACTACAGCCTCTGGAAGGCACCGGCCTGCACACGTGCTGTCCCCAGGTTACACACCAGAAAACCGGGACACGCACCCGTGTTCACACTCGTGTTCCCCTAGACTTTGAGTTCCACTGGACAAGGAATCTCTGTTTTGTTAGCACTGTGCACTTTGGTGTTCAGAAAATGGGCAGTTTTGACTTTGGTGGCTTAAAATGCCTGAGAAATAGCCACACGCAGTGGTGCACGCCTGTAATCCCAGCACTTGGGAGGCTGAGGCAGGAGCATCAGTGCGAGTTCCAGACCAGCCTGGGCTACAAAAGTGAGCTCAAGGCCTGCCTGTGCTTCATAGCAAGAAAGACCCTGTCTCAACAAGACAAAAAAAAAAAAAAAGAAAGAAAATTGGGAAGTTATCTGATGCCTGCTTCAAGAGGCAGAGCCTAGCGCCCCTCTCTGGAGAACTGGCTGTGTCCTGTGACGTGCATCTAATGATGGGCATGAATCAAAGGTGGCAGCATGTGACTTCAGGGGCTTGGCTGTCTGTCTGCCTCCACTTGCTGCAAAGGGGGCCGAGGGTCATGCCATGGGGACGGGCTCAGAGTTTGTGCCTCCAGCTTGGCCAGGCCTTGGCTGCAGCCTCCCTCTGGACTGCACTATCCAGAGCCCCGGGCCCCTTCTGAGTTCGGGATCCCCCACTAACCAGTGTTTACTGCCTCAGGCTGCCAAGCATCAGAGCAGTTTGCTAACACAGGAATAGCTGACAAAGACGTATGTGTACATCCATGCGTATAGGCACATAACTTGCCTATTTAGGGGATTGATTCATGTTTTCTCTTTTGCATGCTCATTCATTTGGTAGTTTCCTCAGTTAGCCTAATGTCTGCTGACTATAATTTTTTTTTTTTTTTTTTTTTTGTCTTTTTGAGACAGGGTCTTGCTATGCAGTTCAGGCTGGCCTTGAGCTCACTTTTGTAGCCCAGGCTGGTCTCGAACTCTCACCAATCCTCCTGCCTCAGCCTCCCGAGTGCTGGGATTACAGACGTGAGCCACCACGCCCGGCTATAAAATTTACAGTTAGTAAAACAGGTTTTAAAAGAAGTGTTAGGGGTTGGGGAGATAGCTCCGAGGCACAAGTGCCTGCTGGGCAAGTGCAAGGTCGTAAGTTCGAACCCTGGTCCCACAAAAAAAAAAAAAAAAAGAAGTGTTAAAAATCAGCTTAATGGTACCTAAAATCGATTTTTTTTAATCTTTTTTTTGAGACAGGGTCTTGTTGGGCAGTTCAGGCTGGCCTTGAGCTCACTTTTGTAGCCCAGGCTGGTCTCAAACTCTCACCAATCCTCCTGCCTCAGCCTCCCAAGTGCTGGGATTACAGGCGTGCGCCACCATGCCCGACTTTTTTTTTCTTTTTCTTTTTCTTTTTTTTTTTTTTTTTTAATGAGGCAGGGTCTTGCTATGCAGTTCAGGCTGGACTTTAGCTCATTTTGTAGCCCAGGATGGCTTTGAACTCACAGCAGTCCTCTTGCCTCAGCCTCCCAAGTGCTGAAAATAGGTGTATTAATCAAAGCAGTTACTCAGAAAGCCAGAAAGGTTAGAGAGAGATGATTGACATTCCCCGTACTACCACTGAGAGGTCAGGTACCCCCCCTGGTCCGTGGGTCCCAGGGTCTCTTACAGGGTGAGGAGACTGCTTTGCACACCTGCTATGGCCATGCCATGAAGCTTGTGGTCCTGGGATGGAGAGCAGAATGAGCAGGTCAAGGAGGGCCCTGGGGCCCCCAAACATCGCTGCACTTTCTGTCAAGGATGAAGAACACGGACCAGCTGAGGGAGCACAAGGCGAGCCCACGATGGGGAGGAGTGAGCTGCAGTCATCCCTGGCCCCCACAGCGCAGCCTAATGGGGAAGAACAGCCAGCCCAGGTGATGCCTGGGCTCCAGCTGGGCCCCAGGTGGCAGCAGAACACCAGGAGCAGCACAGCAACACCTGGCCCCTGGAGGAGCACGGTGGCCAGCGTCACTGCAGAAGGTGCCAGTACAGAGCACCCCTGGGAGGAAGCCAGGGTCAGCTCCTGAAATTATTTGTAAAATGATATACGTGTACCTGCTTCTTGTGATAACTGTAACGATGTGCTACAAACATGGATGAGGAAAAATTAACAGAAGAAAATAATTTTAAAATGAAATTACAATTACAGGACTGGCTAAATAGCTCAGCAGACTAAAGCACCTGCTTAGGCAGAGTGCAGTGGCCTGGGTTCAACTCCTGGCTTACTGTGCTGGCCTCACCCCTGGGGCACATTGAGATGGCTATTGAGGCTGGGCGTGGTGGCATGCTCTGGTAATCCTAGCACTTGGGAGGCTGAAAACAACAAAATCCTTACAAGTTTGACTTACATAGTGAGACCCTGTACTAAACACATTTTTTCAAAAAATAACATTATTGGGGCCCGGCGGGATGGTTCAGTGGTCTAAAGCGCCTGCTTGGGAAAGCTTGGGCGGCTTCAGGGACCGCGGTTCGATCCCCGGCACCACATGCTGCGCCAGCCCTGCCCTTGGGGCGGGCTGAGCCGGCCATGAAAATGAGTGAATAAACAAACAAAGGTTCTGAAACAATAAATAAGTAAATAAAAATCAAAAAAAAATAAAGTTTATTCTAAAAAAAATAAATAAATAACATTATTTCTGGGAGGCTGAGGCAGGAGGATCATTGGAAATTTGAAACCAGCCTGGGTTACAGCCTGAACTGCAGAGCAAGACTCTGTCTCAAAAAGACACACACACACAAATGTTGTATCAAAATACTAACAAGACACGGGCCCAGCGGGATGGCTCAGTGGTCTAAAGTGCCTGCTTGGGAAAGCTTGGGCGGCTTCAGGGACTGCGGTTCGATCCCCGGCACCACATGCTGCGCCAGCCCTGCCCTCGGGGTGGGCTGAGCCAGCCATAAAAATGAGTGAATAAACAAACAAAGGTTCTGAAACAAGAAAAAAAAAAAATAATAATAAAATAAAATAAAAAATTCTAAAAAAAAAAAAAAAATACTAACAAGACAGTAAGGAATTAGCTGGACAAACTCTCAGGTGTCCTGAGCCCTGAAGGCACTTTTGTACCCAGCGCTTTGCCAACCCAGTCAGTACGGGTTTCTGTCTTCCTGAGGAGCAGTACAGAAGAGGGGACAGGGCTGCGTACAAGCATAACCTTGAGGACCTTGGGAACATGCATGAGGCCCAGAGCCAGGGGACAAATGGTAGCCATGTCCATGCATATGAGGTCACGGCTGTGTCTCGCTGTCCTTCCAAGGCCTCCTGTAGTCTCAGGTGGGGCTTTTTTAGAGGTGGCTGGATCTAGAGTGTGTGATTAATGTGTACCGCAATGCTAGGATTAAGGGTGAGTACTAAGTCAGTCCTAATCCTGACTGCATTAGCTTCACTCTAACCCAGTGGTTCTCAACTTTTCTAATGCTGTGACCCTGCAATACAATTCCTCATGTTGCGGTGACCCCAAACCAAAAAATAATTTTGGTGGCTACTTTAAAACTTTAATTCTGCTACAGTTATGATTCGGAATGGCTTTAGGTGACCCCTGTGTTTTGGTCGTTTGACCCCCACCGGGATCACGACCCACAGGCTGAGAACTGCTGCTCTAACCCAAGTGGCCTGGATTGAGCAGAGCGACAGAAAGAGGCTTGTCTCCTGCCTTGCTTTGCTATCTTCTGCCTGCCATACTCGGTTTCTCTTCTGCCCTGCCACCCTGCCTTGCAAACAGACAATGATGAATTGAGACCTCTACAGATTGTGAGCTACATACAACTTTTCCCCCTTTGACTTTGGGTTTTGGGCATTGTGCCTCAGCCATGGGAGATAAGTAATGAAGACAGAATTGGCACCAGAAGTGGGGTGGTTTATGTAACTCTACCTGACCACGTGTTTAGCAGCATTTGGAACTGGCTAGTGGGAAGGGTAAGAGTTTGGAAAGGCTCAGAGATATCAGATGAAAAAGTAGGGCTGGAATTCTTGACACTTTGCTTGATGGGAGATTCTGGCCAGAGGTGAGATTAGCAAAAGTCTGATAGAAATCCTGGTGACAAAGACCAGGCTCAGCAGGTTTGTGCTGAGGACTCTACTGTGTGTTATGGCTTGGCAGAAAGTCTGTCTGCCTTGTGCTAGTATCCAGAGACTGCCTGAGACTGAGATTAAGGGTGGAAGACTAACTAATCTTAGAGAAGAAACTTCAAGGCAATCTAATGTTGAATGGTTGCACGGCTACTATTGGGGGTTTTTAGTCAAGTCTATGTTGAAGGTCAAGAGCAAAGATCCTAACAGATTGACTCAGAACATTGTGAGTTTGGCCAGAAAAGGAGCTCCAGTAAAGTTGCACCCTGCAAAGTTGGAGAAGAGGACAAATTGGTCGCTGAAAAGACTGGCAGGGAGAATCCAAGCATTTCAGAAGAACACAGCAGAGAAGATAGCCTGAGCACACCCCAAGCACCAGCAGGACTCCAACCTTTGCAGCCTTAGAGCTGTACAGGCCAAAGACTGCTTGGGAAGAGAGGCCAGAGCATGCTGCTCCAGAATGGTGGCGTGGATTTACAGCGATCTGTGATCCAGGCACTCAACTCCTACAGCCCAAAGAGAATCAGGCCTGGTTCCTGCTCCAGCTGGCAGCAGGCCTTGGCAGTGGCCACATGGGAATGATTTTAGGAACATACAGAGTGTAAGAGTTGTGGGGTCAGAAGACTTCCACCCAGCTTTCAGAAGAAGCCTGGGAGGCCCAGCAGCGTGCCCCCAAGGGGGCATGCGGAAGCTGTGAGGGGGGAGCCAAAGGTGCCGTGGAGACCCCAGAAGGCTGGAGAGGCCGAGAACATGGATCATGTAAGGTAAGTTGCAGGGAGGCAGCAGGGCATGCCCAAGAGTGAAGCTATGGGAGCTACAACCTGTGGGGGGCGAGGATGGTGCTGTGGCCTGGGTTTAGATGTCCCCCCAATGGCTGATACACTGTGTCAACTTGAGAAATCTAGATGCTTACCTAAGTAACTCAGCCACTGTGCATCCTGCCGTGTAGAGGACCTGCCGTCACTGCTCCAGGATGTTGGCCACTGGGTCCACTTGATAAAGTTAAAAGGTAACTAACTCCTCTGCATTTGACTCTGGGTGCATATTATAAAATGGTAGTATAAATTATATGTCCTGCATTAAATCCATTCTCTTGTAAACCCTGGCTATAATGCATGTATAGAAATGTCATTGTGAGTTGCATTAATATTTCCAATTTATGTCTCAGTTACTTTTCATTCATTGTTGGGACAAAATACTGACAGCAAAAGGAAGGAAGGAGAAGTTTATTTAGCTCAGTTGGTGGAGGTTTCAGTCCACACTCCACTGTCTCCAAGGCACACAGCGGCAGTCCATGGCGGCAGAGAACGAGGACGAGCAGAGGAGGAAGCAGCAGCTGCGGCATCCACCGAGCCTCTCCCTTTTCTACGCTGACTGCGAAGACCTGAGCTCCTCTGAGGAAGCAGTGGCGATTGCCGTGAAGATCCGAGCTCCTCTGAAGTGGTGGCTGCAAAGGTCAAGACCTTCCCACGATCCTCCCAGGAAGTGGCACTGTGAAGCTAGGAACTCTTCCAGGGCAGTAGGGTGGGCCCCCCAGGCCCTGGGGTGTGGAGCTGCTGCCCTCTCTGCCCCAGGGTGTGGGGCTGCAGAGCCCATCCAGCTGCACTTCAGACCCCTCAGGTTGACACAGTGTCTGAGCTACCACAACATGTTAATCAGAATTTTAAATTAAAAAAAATTGTGAGCCAAGTGATAAAAAGTACTACCTAAGGCTGGAGAGATAGCTCAATGGTCTAAGTGCCTGCCAGGAAATCATAGGGATCTGGTTCAATTCCTGGTATTGCACACCATGCCAGCCCTGAGCCGAGCCAGTCACCGAAACGAAGTGGGGGCACACACCTGTAGTCCCAGCACTGGGGAGGCTGAGACAGGAGGATCACTACGAGACTGAGCTGTATAATGAGACCTTGTACCAATTCTTTTTTTTTAAAAGAATTTTATTTTATTTTATTGTTTCAGAACTTTTGTTTGTTTGTTTATTTATTTATTTTTATGGCCGGCTCAGCCTGCCCTAAGGGCAGGGCTGGTGCAACATGTGGTGCCGGGGATGGAACCTTGGTCCCTGCAGCTTTCCTAAGCAGGTGCTTTAGACCACTGAGCCATCCTGCTGGGCCCCTGTACCAATTCTTTTTTTTAATTTTAAAAAGTAATATACATCAAAAACTCTAGATAAAAAGTACTTAGTAGATTTATTTATAGTCCATATATATCAGAAAAGAAAAAAAGGGCTAACTATACATTTAAAGATACTAGAAACAAGCTGCAAAATAGTTTATTTACGTTCTGGCTGGCTCAGCCTGCCTTGGGCGTGGGGCTGGCACAGCGTGGTACCTGGGATTGAACCATGGTCCGTGCCCTTGCCTGAGCAGGTGCTTTAGACCGCTGAGCTAGCTCGCTGGCCCTGCATTACTTCTTTCCTACAGATCCACACAAGAGGAAGCGTGAGGAGCTGAGCATCGTGCTGGCTGCCATGAGGAAGGTGGCTGCTGAGAAGGTCTAATCCCCTCTGGAATAAAGCTTTGCAGAAAAAAAAAAGGTTATTCCCAGGTGGCGCATGCTTATCATCCCAGCACTCCTGGAGGCTGAAGCAAGAGGATGCTGTGAGTTTGGAGCCTATCTGGGGATACATGTGGAGGTCTCAAAAAAAAAAAAAAAAAAAAAAAAAAAAAAAAAAAAAAAAAAAAAAAAGAAAAAAAAAAAAAGACCCAAACTAGGGCAAAGAATGTGGGGAGCGGGGCAGCTGTAGCACAGGCACCGCTGCCCAGCTCTGTGTGCCAGGTCTACATACAGGAAAAGGCTCAGGGGCTGCTGCTAATTCCAGCACACAAGTACAGGATGTGGAGTGGGCCTGGGACTCCCGAAGACGCTGCTTTGCGTCTGTGCTAAGACCACAGGGTTCAGACCTCACCACGCCCGGAAAGGCCCCTGCACTTGGAATGCGGTGGAGCCAGGACTCAACGCTGGGTGGCCTGGAGGGGGCGCTCTTGTCCCTGCTCCTGCCTTCTCTTCCCGGCTGCCAAGCAGTGAGCTCTCATCACCCCTCCATGCTGTGCCTGCCCCGGGGCTGCTGACCACGGACACACCCACTGCAGCTGCCAGCCAAGCACCGCGCTCCTCCAGTAAGCGGCCAGGTGGCAAGGGGTCCCTGGGCCTGCCGGGGATGGCGGCACACAGCGGGAGCGTCTGCTGCTGCACCGAGGATGGCAACAGCCTGCGAGACAGAAGCAGCCAGGTCTCCCAGCTACAGCATGGCACAGTTACCCTGTGCAGGGCTGGGGAGAGATCGCAGCTAATAAAATACAGATGCGATGAAGACTTAAAACTGAGACCAAGTAATTATTATTATTATTATTATTTTTAAAGAATTTTTATTTTTATTTATTTATTTTTTTTCTTGTTTCAGAACCTCTGTCTGTTTATTCACTCATCTCTATGGCCAGCTCAGCCCGCCGAGGGCAGGGCCGGCGCAGCATGTGGTGCCGGGGATCGAACCGCGGTCCCTGAAGCCCCCCAAGCCTTCCCAAGCAGGGGCTTTAGACCACTGAGCCATCCCGCCGGGCCCATTATTATTATTATTATTATTATTATTATTATTATTATTATTATTATTATTATTATTTGCGGGACCAGAGTTCAAACTCATGACCTTGTACTTGCCAGGCCGGCACTTGTGCCATGGAGTTATCTCCCCAGCCCCCAGTAAAATTATTTTTAATGTATGGGCTTTATTTATTTGTTTGTTTGTTTGTTTTTGCCTTTTTTTGAGACAGGGTCTCATTATGCAGTTCAGGTTGACCTTGAGCTTGCTTTTGTAGCACAGGCTGGTCTCGAACTCACATTGATCCTCCTGCCTCAGCCTCCCAAGTACTGGGATTACAGGCGTGTGTGCCAACACACCTGGCTGGTATGGGCTTGAGATTATAAAAAAACAACAAAGACGTGCACCACGGTTTGAGTAATTCTCCATTGTACCAGGCGGTATGAGCAAAAGGGAGTTCCAAAGCATTACAGGCTGTATGGTTCCATTTTGAAATGTAAAGCTTGTGTTCTCATTTCTTTTTAATTGGCGTTTTGAGATAGCCTTACTACGAAGTTCAGACTGGCCTTGAACTGAGTTCTGTTGCTATTCTCGGGGCTGGGGTTCAAACTCACAACCTTGCACTTGCCAGGCAGGCACCTGTGTCATGGAGCGATCTCCCAGGCCCTGTGTTGCTGTTCTAACAAAGTGAGCCTCAATGAGTGTGGTGGAGCATCCTGTGGCCTGAGTGGTGGGTGGGAGGCTGAGGCGAGGGCCACCTGGAGTTTGAGGCCAGCTTGGGCGACAGAGTGAATTCAAAGCTATCTTAGAATACATAGTGAGCCAGGCCGTGGTGGTGCACGCCTGTAATCCCAGCACTTGGGAGGCTGAGGCAGGAGGATCGGTGCGAGATCAAGACCAGCCTGGGCTACAAAAGCGACTTCAAGGCCAGCCTGAACTGCATAGTGAGACCCTGTCTCAAAAAGACAAAAATAGGAGATTGGTTGATTGAGAGAGACTGGGACTTACTTTGCTGACCAGATTGGGCCTGAATTCTTGGACTCAAGAGATTCTCCTGCCTAAGCCTTCTGAGCAGTTGGGAATACATCACCACACTTGGCTGAAATAATTACATTTCAGAAAGATGAATGGACGGTGGCTTCTAGGGCTGGCAGCAGGGCTGTGATGGGGTGTAGTGGGCTTAGCCTGCATTGAGTAGGCGGAGGTGGCACAGGGCAGGCATGCTGTGGTCCAGGTGTCTGTGGTCATCTCGCCTACAGAGAAGCTTGGCTTCCAGGGCAGCTTTGCAGCTTCCTGTCCACTCTAGAGGAAGAAAGGGCTGGACGGCTCAGAGATCTAAAGTGTCTATTTAGGCAAGCTGAGGCAACTGCAGGTATTGCAGTTCGATTCCAGTACTAAATGCTGCACCAGCCCCACTCCCAGGGTAGACTGAGCAGGGCCATTACAAAAAAACGGAATAGAGGAAGAAAGGAAGTTGGGGTTTTTCAAACGGGTGAGTGTGACACAAGGGGAAGAGACTCAGGCTCTTGTGGTGGTGGTGGTGGGGAGGGTGACGACAACGGGAGCGGTTGCTGTAGACCCTGGCTGTCAACGGAGCTGAGGTTGACACCTGGGGCACCTGGGTGGTGAAGCGTGGGGTGTGGAGCCTCAGAACCTAGCCTTGGATCTGCTAGATAGCTCAGTGGACTAAGCACCTGCTTAGGCAAATGCAGGGAGCAGGATTTGATCCCCAGCACCAGATGCCACTCTGGCCCTGCCCCCTGGCGTGGTGGTGCACGCCTGTAATCGCAGCCCTGGGGAGGCTGGAAACAGGAGGATCACTTTGAGCCTGACGTCCATAGTGCGACTCTGTGCCAAACACACTTAAAACAAAACACCTAGCCTCTTCCTGGACTTTGAGGACCACAGGCTTCCAGCAAGACTGAGTGTGCGTGTCAGTTTCCCGGTGTGTAGAACAGGGCGATTCTGAGGGGTGTGGTGGTATACACTGGTCATGCCAGCATTTAGGAGGATGAGGCAGGAAGGTTGCAGGGTTGAAGGCCAGGCTGAGCAACTTAGCTAGGCTCTGTGTAAAACTAAACAACAAGGCTGCTGAGATAGCTCAGCAGACAAAGTGCCTGCTTTGGCAAGCACAGTGACCAGGGCTCAATCCCTGGTCCTGTGTGCCGTGCCGGCCCTGCTCCCAGGCTGAGCCTGCAACAGAGTCCAGGCGTGGTGGCACACACCTGTAATCCCAGCACTGGGGAGGCCGAAGACAGGAGGACCACCATGAGTCCAATCTGCATAGTGATACCCTGTACCGAATGCAAACACACACACACACACACACACACACACCACCACCACCACCACCAATGACAACAACAAAACCCGAACAGGGCTGGGGAGATAGCTCAGTAGAATAAGCACTTGCCTGGCAAGCTCAAGGGCCTGAGTTCAATCCCCAGTTTTGAGAAAAAAAAAAAAAGAAAGAAAGAAACCTAAACAACAAGGTTCGAAGGTGCAGTCCAGTGACCAGGCCTGGGTTTGTCCCCTAGCTCTGGTGTCACCTGCGGAACTCATGGAGGCAGCTGGGCAATGCCAAGCAAAGCAAGTGATTCCACTTTGGCATTAGCTTCCTGCTCACTTGACCAGCGCTGTTGGCCCCAGGCTCTTTAGTAGTAAGGCACAGCTAGGCGCCATGACACACGGGGAGCCAGGGCCTTCGGGAGGCTCCGGCAGGAAGACCACCAGAGCCCAGGGCTGTGGGCCAGCCTGGGAACCCCACTCAGACCTTATCTCTTAAAGGAAAGCAGGGGCCCGGCGGGATGGCTCAGTGGTCTAAAGCCCCTGCTTGGGGAAGCTTGGGCGGCTTCAGGGACCACAGTTCGATCCCCGGCACCACATGCTGTGCCAGCCCTGCCCTTGGGGCAGGCTGAGCCGGCCATAAAAATGAGTGAATAAACAAACAGAGGTTCTGAAACAAGAATGGAAATAATAAATAAAATTTAAAAAATTAAAAAAAAAAAAAAAAAAAAAAAAAAAAAAAAAAAAAAAAAAAAAAGGAAAGCAAAGTTAGCAAACACACAGGGATTTGGACGCAGGTCAGCGCAGAGGTCCGCACCCCTGGCAGCGTGTGGGAGGCCACAGGCGCGACCCAGCACCACAAACCAGTACGGATGACTTCAGAGCTGCAGGACGCAGGCACACAGCGTGCATGGCAGCTTTTATTACCCGCGTCATCTGTGCAATTCTCAAATATTTCCACTACACTCCGGATGAAAAGCACGGCTGTCCTCCCTGGAGGGCGCATTCCACAGCCACGTGTTACGAGGAGCTGGGAGGACAAACCAGGACAGCGCAAGCAAACATCCAGCTCCTTCAACGCTTGGCCTTGCTGCCGCCTTGGCCACAGTCCTGGGAATTCCAGAAGACTGGAGCACCCTGCCAGAGCAGGATGAGCAGCTCCAAGGGGGCTCCCTCCAGGGAGCCAGGGCCCACCTGGAGGCCCCTGCCTCTCGCCAGCCCACCTGGCCCAAGGCCTTCCTCTCTTCCCTGTGCTTCTGGCCACCTGGACTGGGCATGGGGACAGGAGGGTCATATCTGCTTGCCCCTGGAGTCTCGCAGGGGCATCAGCATCAGGCAAGACCCTCTGTGACCCCAAGGGGAGAACCACAGTGCACCCCACCATGGCTGCTCTTGAGTTTCAGAGTAAACAAAGGCTTCAGGGTGCTCACTAGTGGCCCCGAGATCCGAGGAACTACGGCCAGGCGAGGAGGTACTCCAAGTGCTACAGACGACACAGTAACCCTTGGTGCTGGCGGGGGCCAAGTCCAGCAACCTGCCCCTTCCGGGGACAGTTGCAATCCTAGCATAGAAAGTTCAGGGGGCCTCCAAGGGACCCGGGTGTCCATTCTGCTGGTGTGTGCCAGGGCTTCTCACATGACCTGTGGTGGAGGCTGAGCCTGTTCTTGTTTCTAATCCACGTCAGGCTGGTATTTTAAGAAAAAATACAACAAAAATTTCAGGACATTTTAAAGAGAAACAAATTTAAGCCAATGTTTCTATTATTACATTCAACAGAGACAAAATTATTGTCAACTGTAATTCCAGCATCTACTAGAGACTTCCAGGGTTAAGGGAGGGTTGGGGCCAGAAGCGCTGGTCTCCAGGGTTACTTCACTTGGAAATTTACCTATGTGTAACGCCCTGGCCACCTCAGCTTCCCTACCACTGAATGACATGCTGGACACAACACGGTCACTTGCTGAACCCCAGCCACGGCTGCCGCTGTGGCACCAGGTAGTGAGGAGGGAGGAAGCCCGTGGGGAGGCGGAGGCCAGGACGTTAGCCCCACGCACCCCACCGCCCAGGGCAGACACCTGCATCACCCTGGCCCACAGCTGCGACCCACAGCTCCCTAGCACAGGAATTGCAGAGGTCACCCAAAACGCAGGGCCCAAAACCACACCTTTCCTGCACACCGAGAAACACGCACCTGGCTTCTGTCCACGCAGACACCCACACAGGGACAACCGCAGCTCTGGTCAGAAGACACAGTGGAGTGTTACAGAGAGGCGCCACGTATCCCCTACTGAGGCACATGGCCTGGGGTGCTGGCCTTCTCCTGCTGGGCCTCCAGCTCAACTGTTCAAAGTGACAGGGGGATTTTTTTTTTTTTAATTTTAAAATATCTTTTATTTATTGACTTATTGAATTTGGTACAAGGTCTTGCTACACTGCTCCAACTCACAGCCATCTCCTCACTACCCTGGGATTATAGGTGTGCAACACCACACCCAGTCCTGGTGGCCGGCTGGGCACAGGGCTGGCATGGCATGCAGTACCAGGGATTGAACGTGGGCATCTCAGTTACTCTTCTCCTGTTGCTGGAACAAATACCCAGAATGAAGGAAAGGTTTACGTAGCTTGCATTTATTGGAGGGATCAGCCAGCACTCAGCTGGCTCCAGACTGGCACATGGCAGAGTGCAGCTGTTCATGGAGCCAGAGAGGGAAGGGAGAGGCAGCAGCTGAGGCAGCTGGCCGGCCTGGCTCCCCTCCTTACACTACAATGCACATTACCTGTCCTAGGGCAGGTGCAGCGCCCATGCCCACAACAATCAAACTCCAGAAGTTGGGGGGGGTAGGAGGAGTGGATGGGGGTGAGGGGTGTTTACGCACACTGTCAAATGGGTGATCTAATCCTGGCCACTTGGTCCACCAAACTCTCTCACTGGTCCTTACATTTTTATTTTTTAAAAAATTTTATTTTTTTTTCTTGTTTCAGAACTTTTGTTTGTTTGTTTATTTATTTATTTTTATGGCCAGCTCAGCCTGCCCTGAGGGCAGGGTTGGCGCAGCATGTGGTGCTGGGGATCGAACCGCGGTCCCTGCAGGTGCCTAAGCTTTCCTAAGCAGGCGCTTTAGACCACTGAGCCATCCTGCCGGGCCCCCACTGCTTCAACTTAAAAAAAATTTTTTTTATTTTATTTGTTTGTGACGGTCTATGCAGTTCAGCCTGGCTCGGAGCTCTCAGCGGCACTCCTGCCTCAGCCTCCTGAGTACTGGGGTGATATGGCCTCCAGGTTTCCGAGGCTGACAGTCAGCAGCTGCCCCCAGCTTCCCACCAGTTACCTGCAATGTGACTTCGTGTACGGCAGGTCCTGTTGGACTGGGCAGCTGCACTTGAGGCCAAGCTCTGCATCACTGCGACAGTGACAGGCTGGTGTTGTGTGTGCACAGTGGCAGGGGTAGGAGGTTCTCCTGGTTGTCTCTGTTGACACTATTTGCTGCTGAGGACAAGACAGGGACCATGGCCACACCCGGAGGTGGTGGGACTCAGAGTGGCCAAAGCTTCTGCAGTGCACTGGACAACCTTGTCCTCTAAAGGAACACACTTCACAGCCTGGCTGGTTGACCGCTGACCCACAGCAACAGCTGTCGGACTTCTCTAGCCTGTGCCGCCTGTGAGCTGAGCACTGAGGAGCAGAGGTGGGGCGGGAACCCCGGGCTGGGCGGGGACAGCAGGTGCCCGAGCTCCTGCAGCCAACCAGGCCTCAGGCTGCTCCTGTCCTTGGCACCTGCAGCCACTGAGCTCTGTTCCATGGCAACTCACGGCCAGTCCCCCGCCCAGGACCCCATGCGCCTGGCACTCCGGGAAGTATCTCTTGGTGACCTGCCAGTCTCAGGCATGGGACTCTTTCCTGGGAGCCCTGAGGACAGATTGGATGGTGCGGCGGTGCAGGCCTATTGTCCCGGCACGTAGGGGACTGAGGCCGGAGGACCAAGTTAAAGGCCAGATTGGGGCACACAATGAGATTTTTGTCTCAAAAACCACAAATAAAATAAAATTTAGAAGCGCTCGGCATGAGCTCAGTGTGGAGACCTTGGGTTCAAATCCCAGCCTCACAGAAACGAGTGTTACAGTTCGGGTCTGGACGGCCCGACGCAGGCACGCACGCACGCACGCACGCACGCACGGGGTGGGCCCCTCGGAGCCCACTGCGCCTAGCGTTTGCATCTGGCTTCCCGTCCGTTGCTGCGGTTGGGGTGCGAGGGCTTCACTGCAGCAGAGATGGAGAGATCTCCTGCCGCTGTGCTGTCTCCAGCCCCCATGAGCCGCACCCTCCGCTCGCTGTGCTGCCCTGCCGCCCGGGAGCTAAGCAAACCTCCCCTGCTTTAACTCTGGTTGTCAGGAGAGAAAAATAACAAGAAGCCCCCTCCCGGGCCGCCAAGCCCCATCGAAGAGTGGAGCGCATCACAGACACCTTGTATCTCGGGACAGCACCCCCGCCCCCTTAGCTGAAGGGGGACCTTGTCAGGCACCAGTGGCTCTGCCCTGCCAGACGTGGGGTGCTGACTGCGTAGCGTTCCCTTCCCCAGAAGCATTCCTGAAGGGTCGGCACTCCACGCCATCTTTCCTGTGGGGACCAAGGAGCCCCCACCGGCCACGTGACACCTGCAAAGCTGCAGCTGGACCTCAGAAGGCAGAGATTCCTTATGGCTTTTGAGATAGGGTCTCACTGTGCAGCCCAGGTTGGTCTCAAACTTGTGGTGATTCTCCTGCCTGAGCCTCCCAAGTGCTGGGATTACACGTGGGAGCCGCCATGCCTGGAAGGACAAAGTTTAAGGGAACTTTTACTTACTTGGTGCAGGATCTCACTGCGCAGCTCATGCTCAGGGCCTCCTGGCTCAGCTTCCCCAGCACTACAACTACAGGCACGCACCACCATACCCAGTTCTGGAGGCCAGCTTAAAACGCCTGTAGTGAGGATTGAACCTGGGTCCTTGCGCTTGCCAGGCAGGTGCTTGGACTGCTGAGCTATCACCCCAGTCTGCCTAGTTGTCTTTTTGCTTGCCAAGTACAGGAGTCGAGGTCAGTGGCACTGAATCCAACTCAGGACCTTGTGCTTGCCAGGCAGATGCTTATGTGGCTGAGCTATCTCCCTGGTCCTCTTAAGTCACTGCCTGCCCCCAGAATTCATCTTCCCCTAAGCAGGGGAATCCAGCTGTGTGTGACTGCAGGGCTCAGGTGGGCACGTGCGGCTGCCATCAGGCCTGGGCTCTCCACCCGTCTGTGTGCTCACCTGCCCCTTGGGCACAGGTGTGTAAATGTCTGCAGCCCCTGTCAACCCCTTCTTTGGGGTTCGATCCCCCAAGAGGTGGCTTTGCTGAGAAGCAAGGTCCTTCTCTGCCCTCTCCTCACAAGCCCTGCTCAGGCCCCAGCACCTGTGGTGCCAAGGGAGAGCCTGTGTGTGTGTCTGTGTGTTGTTTCCTTGTTTTGAGACAGGGTCTCCCTGTGCAGCCCAGTCCTGGAACTCATGGAGATCCTGCTGCGTCAGCCCTCTGAGTTCTGGGCTGACCAATGTGTACCACCACCACCCGGCCCCCAGGGTGGTCTTTCTGTATGTGACAAAAGACTTTATTTTATTTTATTTTATTTATTTATTTATTTATTTATTTATTTATTTTGTCTTTTTGAGACAGGGTCTCACTGTGCAGTTCAGGCTGGCCTTGAGCTAACTTTTGTAGCCCAGGCTGGTCTCGAACTCACAGCGATCCTCCTGCCTCAGCCTCCCGAGTGCTGGGATTACAGGCGTGCGCCACCACGCCCGGCAAGACTTTATTTTAAATCACACTTTATTTCCACATAAAAGGAGACAGCAGCAGCAGGACCAGGGAACATCCTCAGAATCCCACAGGACTGGAAGTGCCTCAGGGGACGCTCACTGCGACGGGGGGATGAAGAATTCTGCAACACCTCAGCACTGCTCACTCCAATGGCCAGCCTTCTCCGTCCTGCACCATGCACCAGCTCACTGTGCACACTTCTGGCCAGGACAGCAGGCGCCAGGAACCCTTACCCGCACCCACACTTGATCTTACCTTTTAGTCCACACTGGCCTTGCATGCAAGATCTTCCTGCCTCAGCCTCCAGGTGCAGGGATGGTAGGTGTGCACCACCATGCCCGCCCCTGGCACACACTTGCTACCTAGAGCTTGCCCCAAGGCTCCTGACTCCCTAATTCTTTGCTTGCCTGTCACCAGGTCTTCAAGGGGCCAACACAGCACTGTTTTATGCTCATGTTGGAAAACAAGACAGCATGTATAACCCAGCACTGGGAGCCGACCAAATAGCTCAGCAGATTAAGGTGCCTGCTACGCTGGCCCTGCCCCTGAAGCACAGAGAGGTAATAGAGACCGCGTAGTGGCGCACACCTGTAGTCCCAGCTCTTGGGAGGCTGTATACAAGTGGATCACTATGAGTCTGATCTAGTAGTGAGACCTGAACACCCAGTAAACCCTTCCTGAAAAGAAAGGCACTGGGGAACCCGTGGCAGGAGGGTCTCCTCAGCTTCGAGGCCATCCTGGGCTCTGTCATGAGTTCCAGGCTGGTGGCAACACCCTATGTCACAAAACCAACAAATGAGCAATCCAAAGCAGAGCTGGAAGCACCCTCCCAGGCCTAAAGGACTGGGGCGTGGTCCTAACTCCCTCCCTCCCTCCCTCCTTCCCTCCCGAGCTTTGGTCTTCTTCTGCCTTCACCCCGTGGGCTCTGGGGCGCGGCCGCGAGGTGGCTGCCATCCTTCAGTTATCACAGTACTGTACCTTCGGAGCGGACAGCAGCAGCACTGTGATAACTGAGCCAGGGCAGCCGGCAGGACGCGCGATCCCTCGGCGAATGGAGGCCTAAGCAGAAGGCCTGGTGAACCTGTCTGGACAGGGGAGGTGTGCAACTCATCTGTGGCCTCCTGAAGACAGCGTCTCAACATGCAGTCCAAGCTGGCCTCGAACTTGCAGCGATTCTTCTGCCTCAGCCTCCTGTGTGGTGGGATGACAGGCGTGCATCACCAGGGCTGTTCTGTGCATTTTCTGTGTCAGGGAGGAAGTGCTGCTCTGGGACCCAGGTCCTGGCCCCACCCCACGCAGGCCCTTCACACTCACAGCTCACGTCTTCCCCTGGATGTCAGGACGGCAAGTGCCCTGGGCAGGGCCTGTCCTTCCCCGGGGGGTTCCACCATGGCCATCTGGACTGCAAATGCTCATCAGCTTCTCCCCGAGGGATGCTGCAGCGGGTTCCATCTCCTGCTTCACAGAGAGGAAGGGAAGCAAACGTGGCCCAACGTCCCGCTGCTCGGCCCTAGCACACCTGCCCCAGCATGCCCTGCGGCGCATCACAGTGTGCAGGCAGGAGCTTACCCTAGCTGGTGGCTATGCCTACGGGGACTGACAGCACTTATTTGGAGCCAGGCTTTGGCTACGCAGCCCGGCTGGGCCTCACCCTCGCTGAGATCCTCCTGCTTCAGCCTGCCGAGCTCTGGGATGACAAGTACACATGCCTGGCTTAGGACTGCACTTCATTACTTCAGGGCTCTGCAGTGGTGTGGGAAAAGCAAGGCCATCCCGGCACACCTGTTAAGAGAGATCAACCTCTGCTTCCTGCGAAGCCCTCTGAGCCTGTGCCGCACCCCATTGTCTTCTTAGGGTGCCCCAGAGGACCTTGTGTTGAGAGGCACAAAGAAGTTCTGCGGTTGGAACTGGAGCCTGAAAAACTCAGCAGAAGGTGGCAGCGTGCTCAGGACTCTTCTGCATGGGCAGAACTCCCTGCCCGTGTGGATCCAGGGGCATGCAGCCTCGTGGGTCAGCTCACCTGTGTTCCAGCTTAGGGGTGGGGATCAGGACTGGGGGGGGGGGCTTCCACCACTAGCGCCTCAGCCTGGGCAGCAGTGCTCTGCTCTCGCTCCTCCAGCTCAGCAAGGAACAGGAGGGGAATGGTGCTGGCGGGGGATCTTGCTGAGCCTGTGCCTGGTGGGGCCCATGGAGTGCTTGGTGTGGCCGCTGAGGGTGCCCTTGTTGGAGCCCGTCTCTTACTTTTCTACCTACATCGCAAGAAAAAGCCTAAACATCCATACTGATGAAAGCAAATGGCTGGGCCAGTGAGATGGCTCAGGGGTCTAAAGCACCTGCTTAGGCAAGCTTAGGCAACAGCAGGGAGGGAGGTCTGATCCCCAGCACCACATGCTGTGCCAGCCCCACCCCCAGGGCACGCGGAGCTGGCCATAAAAGTAAGTAAATAAATAAAGGAAGGAAGGAAGGAAGTTAAAAGAAAAAGCAAATGGCCATTCTGTGAACATTTAAATCAATTATTGTCTGAGAGGAACTGGAAAGCAGTCTCAAGGAAGAAAACATTTAAATGACAGTCCATAAATGAGAAATGTTTTTGACACTGTTTTACTTCTAGGAATTAGTTTTCTATTTTTTAAAAGCAGGCTGGCAAAATAGCTCATCGGACTAAGTGCCTGCTTAGGCAAGCGCAGGGCCCAGGGTTCGATCCCTGGTGTTGCATACCACAGCGGCCTTGTACCCTGAGCTGACAATGGAGTCCAGGCATGGTGGTGTGGGCCTGTAACCCCAGTACTAGGGAGGCTGAAAACAAGAGGACCACTGAGTTCAAGCTGCATGAGACCCTGTGTGCATGCGCGCACACACACACCATTTAAGTTGTTGTGGGCTAAGCTGGGTGTGGTGGTGCACACCTGTAATCCCAGCACATGGGAGGCAGAGGCAGGAGGATCGGTGCGAGTTCAGGACCAGCCTGGGCTACAAAAATGAGCTCAAGGCCAGCCTGAGCTACATAGTGAGACCCTGTGTCAGAAAGACCAAAAAACAAAACAAAACACGTTGTAACCCAGCAATTGGGAGGCCATGACTATAAGGCCAGCCTGGGCTGCAGAGCAAAACCCCGTCAAAGGAGAAGGGAGAGGAAAGGAGGGGAGGGGAGAAGAAGGGAAAGGGGGAAAAGGGGCAGGGAAAGGGGAGGAGAAAGGCAAAGGGATCCGACTATGATAAGAGAGTACGCCGCATTTAAATGAAACAAAACGGTAGTGTCAACTACTTCCCTCCAGAGACTCAACTGATTTTGCCCTGGGCCCACTGGGCAAATGCCCCTCTGGGCAGCATCACCAAGGGAACAGCAGGTGCTTCTGGGGCCCTGGCACCCACAAGCACTCCTCCCAAGTCTGGGAGCAGCATTGCCAGGTCCAGTAGGCGGACCAACCTCGGATGGCAGGGGCCTCTTCGCCAATTTTAGGCCTCCAAGCATCCACCTTAGTGAAGCAGCTGAAGAGCCATGACACACGCTGCTGAAGGCCCAGTACCTGCCAACGCTGGAATGCCACGCTGAGTGTAAGCTTGCTGGTGTTCTCTGTGACGGTTACTACTCTGGAACCCCATGACCTGCTTTGCAGCGAGCCAAAGATGCTGCGCACAGCTTCCGCTTTGTGTAATGTGTGGCATGGGCATCTGGCTGCACCCTGCCGTGATCTCTGGAACGCGCCAGCTCCTGGCAGAAAGGTAGGCGACCCTCTTGGACTGCAAACACAGCTCGGCAAAAATTAGGGTGAAACAAATAAAAACTAACTGTGACAAGACTTACAGGAAAGCTCCAATGAGGGGCTGCTGATTGCTGCTTTTTTTCTTTTCCTTCCCAGAAAAGAAATTGGTTAAACAAGGAAAAGCTGAAGCCTCTCCTTGGGCTCCACGCTGCATCTGAGCCAGGGCCTGGGGCATCATCCCACATTGCCCGGGCCGTGTGATCGTGTGGTCTCCACACACATACACATGCACTCACACGTGCACCTCCACCAAGCGCTAGTCTTGCACACACTCTGCTCGGGCGCCCGGTCAATACATAGATGCTGAGCCCTGGGTTTTCCAATTCTCGAGGGCCAAGCTCCAGGGTTCACGGCATAGATGATCAGCCCAGAAGCACAAGCGCACCCTGCTCCCCTGCCCCATCCTCACAGCTCAGAGACCACCACACTGCCCCCTGCAGGCGGGGACTGCACAAGCCATGCCTCCTGTCGCAGCCTGACTCAGCCCACAGCTGCCACAGGTGTCCTCGATTTCGCTCCAGCCGGCGGTCAGGAGTGGGGACTGTACAATCACTGAAGGAACCTGCAGCACCTGTCATCATACCACCTGGGGGCACCAGGCAGCCCACGCCTTGAGCAAGCAATTGGGTCCCTGGGCCACAGGCAAAGCCAGGGACAGTGCCATGGGTAGGGCAGAAACCCAGGGCTGGGGATGAGGGTGGTAGTGTGGGAAGGAGGCAGTCTTGGGCAGGCTCTGGGAATGGGGCTTGATCCCCAGCTTCTCCCATGACACCCGACAGCCCCAAAGGAATGTCTCCTCCTGCCCCGACCTCCCCAGATGGGAGAGAAACCGCAGAGTAAGTAGACAATACAGTGCTGTAGGCGGTGGCCTTTCCTGAAGGGAATTCAGACACGATGGAGCTGATCTTGCAAGGCCCTGTTCATACAAGCTGGGATGTCAGACTGCATATGACTCTCAACCCAGCACTCTGAGGCAGAGGCAGGAGGATCTCAAGTTAGGGCCATATAGTGAGACACTGTCTTAAAAAACTAAACCAAAGAGCATCAATCACATTGCCCCTATCACTATGCGTCAAACAAAAGTAAAATTTAAAAACTATAATTAGCACCTGCCTCGCTGGTGAGATGGCTTAGCAGTCCAAAGCGCCTGCTAAGGAGAGCTTAGGCAACCAAATGGACCACAGTTTGATCCCAGGCGCCACATGGTACACCAGCCTCACACCCAGGGCAGGCTGAGCTGGCCATAATATTAAAAAAAAAAAAAAAAAAAAAAACCCACCTGCTTGGCAAGCACAAGGTCCTGAGTTTGATTCCCAATACAAAGAAACAAAAATGAAACTACAATGCAAGGGGCCTGGCAGGATGGCTCAGTGGTCTAAAGTGCCTGCTTCGGAAAGCTCAGGCAGCTGGAGGGACCGCGGTTCGATCCCCGGCACCACATGCTGAGCCAGCCCTGCTCTCAGGGCAGGCTGAGCTGGCCATAAAAACAAATAAATCATTAATTTAAAAAAAAAAAAGAAACTACAATGAAAGCCACATAAGTATATTTTGTGCTTGCTGCTAAACCAGGTGTTTTTTTTTTTTTTTTTTGTCTTTTTGAGACAGGGTCTCGCTATGCAGTTGAGGCTGGTCCTGAGCTCACTTTTGTAGCCCAGGCTGGTCTCGAACTCGCACCAATCCTCCTGCCTCAGCCTCCTGAGTGCTGGGATTACAGGCGTGCACCACCACGCCCGGCTTAAACCAGGTTTTAATAAACAAATGAAATTAGTATACTTTTATTTAACTCAGGATAGCCAAAATTGCACTATCTGAACATAAAACCAAGATACAAATTGTTAATGTGCTATTTTACTTTTTTTCTTGACAATAAGTCTTTGAATCTGGAGTGTTTTACACTTATACCCCAATTCCAATGCTCAACTTTCAACAGAAACACATTCTATATTTAAACTTCAAAATATTTATGATTCAAAAGTAGACATGCATATGCAGAAGGATGGCTCCAGACATACGTAAGTATTCCAGTGACTCAGGCAAGAATGAATTCCTGCTGGGCCTGGTGGAACACGCCTGCTAACCCAGCACCCCGAGGTCAAGGCAGGAGCACCAGGCCAGCCTGCCCCAAAGAATGAGACCCTATCTTAAAAAACAATTTAAGTAACTAAACCAAGTTTACAATTGAGCTTCTTGGCTCAGCGCTATCACAGGGGCCACACTGGCTACCCTCACAGCAGGGCACAACTCAAGTTTCTGTCACTGAATGCTCCTAACCCTGAGCTGGGACGAAACTGACAAGGCTGTGGCAGGGAGCTAGCTCCGTTTGTGCCACGGTGCTGTCAACTTCTGTCTATCCCAGGGGATGCAGGGCTGGGGTGGGAGAGTTGGCTGAGGCAGGGGGAGGCGCCTCCTCATGGGGCAGAGGCGGAGCTGGTCTCGAAGGTGGGGGTGGGGGACAGGCAATGTCACCTGGCAGCAGTCGCGGCTGGCAGGCTCACCACGAGTTCATCTCGGTCCTGAGGTGTCCAAGCCACCCTGGTCCCTACCAGAGCCCCAACTGCGTGCATTACCGCTGACACCCCCAAAACACTAATGGATCATTCGGTGAGTCGTGACCCACACACAAGGCACGCTAGCCCGGTCCCCCAAGCCCGTCAGGGTTTGGACCGACCCGTCCCCAAAACAATTGGCCGCGGCTCTCCTCCATCCGCTTAGGCCAGTGCTTAGACGGGCAGGTCCCAGCAGCACAACTCTTCCTCCCGCGCACTTAGGACACGCTCTAACCCTTCTGGTCTGTAATCTCTTCGGGTCCCAGAAAAAAAGCAAATTTCAGGGAACATGCGAGGTTCTGCACACTTCACGGGCCCGCTCTCGGGGGCAGAGACAAGCGGAGCGACGGGGACGGGGGGCATCATTCTGGAAAGGGACAGCGCATTCGCCTGGTCCTTTTCCAAGCGGATGACGGTGCCAAGGAGGAAGAGGGGGGTCTCTCGGGTCAGGTAAGGCGCTGCGGACAGGTTCCCTAGTTCCCTCCTCCTGGATGCACCCCAATTGGCAGGCGCCCTGGGATCTGGGGGCGCCTCCCAGAGAAGCAGCTGCCCAGTACCAGACTCCGTTCAGTTCCAACTACTCAATTTTGGGGGACGGAGCGGGTCCTCAACCAGAAGGAGAGCAGTCACCCCGTCTCGCAGCATAGCTGGGCTCAGGTGCCGTGGCAAGCAAAGCCGCGAGGGGACCGACCACTGCGTTCGCCCATCCTGGAGCGCGGGATCCCGTTCAAGTCCCCGCCCCGGCGTCCCAAAACCCACCGGACCCCGAGGTGGGCAGTGCCCGCCCGCCCGCCCGCCCGCCGCTATCACGCGCGGGCGGGTAACCGGCCGAGCCCGCTGAGGTCCCCTGGCCGTACGCGCCCGGGCCCCGGGATCCGCGCGGGGGCGCAACCGGGAACGCCCCGCCCCGCCCCGTGACCGGCCCCGTGACCCGCCCCGCCCGCGCCCGCGTAAACAACACGGGCTCTGTTTACACCGCGGCCGGCCCGGGAGCCGCGCCAGTCGGAGCTCTGCCGAGCGAGTGCGCAGCCCGGGCGCCCCAGCCCCGGACCGCGGGTCCCCGCGCCGCCGCCACGGGGGTCTGGCTCGCGCGGGAGGCCGCGTCTCCAGCGCGCGGCGCCCGCGCGAAATCGAGGCCGCGCCCGCGGCATGGGGCCCTGACCCCCCACGCGCGCCCCCGGGGCCCCGCGCCTACCTGCGCCGCGCGGCCGCCCCGCCTTTGTTCTCCCCGCGGTCCGCGGAGGATCGCTGTGACGCAGCAGCGCCGCGCAGCGTGGCTGGCGCCATCTTCCTGTGTTTATCCCGCGCGCACGTGACGGCGGCTTCCGGGTCCCGTGACCGGGGCGAGGGGCGGGGCGGCGGGTGGGGCTCGCGGCGTGAACGGGGGTGCCCGCCCTGCGGCGAGGGGCGACGCGGGGGACGATTCCTAGGCCCCGAGGCGGCGGCGGGCTTCGTGCGCGTTCCCGCAGACCCCGCTCGCGCCCCGTTGCTCTGCGTTCTTTCCATCTTACTGAGCGCCGCGGGGTCCTGGCTGCGCAGGGTACCGCCTGGCCTGTCGACTTGGCGCCTCTCCTGGGAGAGCTGGAAGCGGGGCAGGGAGCATCCCGCCCCCCAGCCCTACCGCGCGTGATTGGCCTAGATCAGATGGATCCAGGCCCTGCTGGTCCCTTTGGGCATCTTCCCGGGGGGGTGAAAGTCCAAGTGACCCAAGCACAGCACGCACACAGCAGCACCTTTCACACTGGCCACATCTAGGAAGTGGCCTATGGGTCCATCCGCAGATTAAAGGACGCGGACAATGTGTTTACCCAGCCGAGGGAGTACTTCTCTGCCGGGAACAGGGGCGCACCCTGAGACCATGTTGTTCAGTGATGTAACTCAGACACGAGACCTTAAATGTTGCATGGTTTCCCTCATAGAAACTCGAAGTATAAATAGCAAAATCAGGGCTGGTGAGATGGCTCAGCGGTGCAGGCAAGCTTAGGCAAGGCTTAGGCAGGCAAGCTTAAGCGCTTGCTTGGCAAGTGCAGGGTCCTGAGTTCAGTTCCTGGTACTGTACATAATAAATTAATTAAAAAACTCATAGATACAGAGCCTCACAGACTGAACAGCACACAGCTTGAAGGGTAAATTATAGACAGTTTCTCGCGCTGCCTGGCTAACATTCACCCCATTCTCTTAAGAGGCAGGGCCTCAGGACCTGGCTGGAGGTCGCTTTCGGCCTTGAGATGCCCTGCTAGGAACCCCTGCTGTCCTCAGTGTAGCGCCCAGGGTGGCGGGGCTCTGGCTTTCCCTCAGCTTCAAGAAGGAGGGGTTTTGGGGGGGGCTTAGGGCTGTTCTGAGGCAGAAACAGGGCGGCAGGGGGCGTGGGAGGGGAGCTGCGCACCCACGGCGGTCGGTGGGTGCAGGTGTGTGCCCCCCAGCCAAAGCCGCCTCTGGCCGCACTGTCACTGGGCTTCACCTCTGGACACAGCCACTAAGGAGCACGGCACCGTGACTCCCACGCCTCCTACAGAGCCGCACACAGCAGAGCCAGAGCAACCACCTTGAGTGTGGGCCCTGGAGTAGGAATGGTTCTCGGCCAGGCTCTGCCCTTCCGTCTTGGCCGCTTCTCTACCAAGGGCAACTTTCCACTTCCTGGGTGAGCTTTGGTCGGAGTGAATTCCATGCAGCATAATGTGGAAAGGGAAACATAGTTCTAGCTGGTCCTGATCACATCGGGTAGCCCAGGCTGGCCTCACACTCTTGCACTCCTGGAGCTCTTCCTGCCCCAGCCTCTGGCGAGTTCAGGATTGCGACGTCGGCACCTGTGGTTTTTTTTTTTTTTTTTTTTTTTCTTGCCTCTGAAGTCAGCATGCAGCCTCAGAAACCCAGCAGCCAGTCTCTCCATCTCTGTCTCTGCATCTCTGTCTCTGTCTCTCCTTGCCCTGACTGGTTGTGAACCCATGACAGAGTCCAGGCAGGACTGCCCGAGCCTGGGCTCCTGCTTGAGCGGGCGACAGTGCTTGTCCTGCAGGGGACAAGTGCCTCTGTCCTGTTCCTGAGCCAAGGGTCCCCTCCCTCAGAACTGCCCCCGTGCACTTTGCACCCTGGCGCCCGGAGGCCCCTGACCCTGGCTCTGCCACTGGGGCACCGCACCTACGCCTGGCTCTCCAGAGACCTTGACCGGCTGGTAGAGGTCATTGTGCATTTATTGGCCAGTGCGCTAAGCACGTGAAATTGCATCTTTGGCAGGGCTACCTTTTTATTCCTTTTAGTTAGATACCTAGGGCTTAAATGGCTAAAAAAAGGATGAGCTCAGAACAAGCCCAGAGCCTCTAATCCCATCTCCTCAGGGAGACTGAGGCAAGAGGCTCCTTTGAGTCTAGGAGTTGGTGTCCACCCTGAGCATCATATTGAGATCCTGTCTCCAAAGCATATATAAAGATTAAGAAAAGACTTTTTAAAAATTTTTTTATTTTGGGGCTGGGGAGATAGCTCCGAGGCACAAGTGCCTGCTGGGCAAGTGCAAGGTTGTGAGTTTGAACCCTGGTCCCACACACACAAAAAAAAATTATTTCTTGTTTCAGAACTTTTGTTTTCTGATTTATTTATTTTTATGGCCAGCTCAGCCTGCCCTGTGGGCAGGGCTGGCGCAGCATGTGGTGCCGGGAATCGAACCGCGGTCCCTGAAGCCTCCTAAGCTTTCCTAAGCAGGCGTTTTAGACCACTGAGCCATCCTGCTAGGCCCAAGAAGAGACTTTTTTAAAAATAATTTTTATTCATTTTAATGAGAAAAGAAAAACCAGTCTTCCATCCCCCACGTGTGCTGAGACTGCCATGGAGACTGGACATGGTGGCATGCCCCTGTAATCCCAGAGCTTGGGAGGCTGAAAACAAGAAAATCACTATGAGTCCAATCTACATAGTGAGAGCCGATAGACCCAGTAGATAGACCCTGTCCTAAATACAGTGGGAAAAAAAGAGGAAAAGATAACAATGAAACATTTTCAAAACAGAGAGGACTCTAAACCTGTGGAGAAGCCAGCAGGACTGGAGGTCGGGAGCTGAGGGCAAGCTCCTCCACCCAACCTGAGTGGACACAAGATAGTGCACCGCGGACAGCGCCTCCAGCCTTGATGCCCCGCGAGCAGAGCTCCTGTGCCGGCAGGAACAGAGGGTGGTCAGTTGAATAGGCCCTGAACGGAAAAAAAAAGAAAACAAAAAACATTTTCTGGGCCGCTGAGGCAGGGGGATCTCAAGTTTTGTCCAGCCTGCGCAGGCTGACTAGACTGTCTCTAGGTAATTCATAACAAGGATCAGGGGCAGAGCTCACAGTGCACGCCTGGGAAACACAACTGCATGGGAGGAAACAGGTTTGGCATACCGATCTAAGAATTCATGTAAGAGCACCTTTTTTGTGTGTGAGAGACAGGGTCTTGCTGTGTAGCTGAGGCTGGCCCTGACCTCACAGTGACCTCCTGTCTCAGCCTCCCTAGGGCTGGGATCACTGGTGTGCTCCATTTTGTTTCTGATTAAACTAAGCACCCTTTACTGAATGTTTTTTTCCATTTTTTCTTTGTGGTCAGCTCAGCCCACCCTGGGGGTGTGGTGTGGTGCTGGGAATCGAACCGCGGTTCCTGAGCGCTTGCCTAAGCTTTCCTAAGCAGGTGGTTTAGGCTGCTGAGCTATCTTGCCGGTCCCTGACAGCTTTTCTCTCTCTCAGGTGCCCCGCTGGATCCGCGTTGCTCCTTGACCTCGGACAGCACTCTTTCCAACCCCTGGAGCTAGCGTTTGGCCCTGGGGGGCGATATTGCGCTGGTTGAGAAGGCACGGCCCCAAGAAAAGACTTGTCCTGGACACCTCGCCCAAACATTCCTTGCAGTGCGCCTGCAATCCCAGCTATGGCGGCTGTGGCAGGAGAATTGCTGTGAGTTCTAGCCCAGCCTGGGCTACACAGTGAATTTAAGATCAACCTGACTGCAGAACGAGACTCTGCCTCAAAAATAGAAACAAAAACAGAGCCTGGCAATGAAGGTTGCTTAGGGGGTGCAGGCCACAGGGGGCATAGCACGTTCCTGAGCCAGGGAGATGGTGGGAAGGGGCGAGAGCTACCCCTTCCGTGCTGCCAGGCAGGCGCCACCTGCTGGCCCCTCGGCCAGCTGCAACGGACTTTGTGCTGCGTCCCCCAGCCAGCACATACGTCCTGCTGAGTTGATCATCTATGTGCCGGTCGCTCACCTAAAGATGTTCCGCTAGGAGCTCAACCAACCTCAGCCCGCACCCTGGGAGGTGGTCATCATTGCTTTACAGATCAGGAAACAGGCATGGTGTGGCCCAGAGGCCTCTGGGAATAATGCGGGTATCGCTTGGTGACTCTAAAGCTCAGTGTCTGTGGTCATCCCAAGCCTGGGAGGCTAAAGCAGGAGGATCCCCACGAGCCTAAGGCCAGTCTGTCTCAAAAGCCCAAAACAAACAAGTAAAAGTAAAACCATGCACGGCAGAGCAGGTAGAGTCCTTCTGTTTACTCCTCGGGGACAGCACCTGGAACCAAGACATGTCACAAGCAAAATGCATTTGTCTGAAGAATGGAACTGACTGGCTTCAGTTGTGTACTCCATGTGCTTTTGAGACAGAGTCTGTACAGCCGAGACTGACCGAGAACTTGTGAAGATCACCCTGCCTCTGCCTCCTGGGTGCTGGCCTAACAGATGTGCACCGCCACACCCGGCTCAATTTGCTTAATTTGTGAGTAGCTGTGTTATTCTAACCCACCTGCTTTATGAATCACTGGGTCCTTTTATAAGGAACACGAAGGCATATCCAACAGCCTACATGTTATAAATAGCTCTGCACGAGTTAAGAATGAAGGGGGGACTCCTAAGGAAGCAGAAATAAACTGTACTCCGTTTGAGGCTGAAATGACTGTGTGCATCTGTCTCAGCTGCTGGGACAAATGCCCAACACCCACAATGAAGGAAGGAAAGGTTTACTTAGCTCACAGCTGCTGGAGGTTTCAGTCCATACTGGGCTGGCTCCAAGGCAGACTAGCACATGGCAGAGAGCAGCAGTTCATGGCAGTGGAACAGCAGCGACGGCAATACAGAGAGGGTCTGTCTCTGCCTCACTTAGGTTACATTCAGGCAGTCAGCGCTAGCTTGGGTGTAGCGCTCACACCCATAATGCCAGTAGCACTAAAACCTATAATCATGGCTTAATCTCACACTCTAGAAGCCCCTGCCCCCTCAGGGGGGACAACTAGATACAAACCGTAACATCACCTATGATGCACAGGGGACTCATCCGCAGGACAGGGGTGGGTGGGCTGTCATCCCCAGCCACATGGGTAAGGAGGCCGTCAGGGTCCAAGTGGGAACTGTTGTCAGGGTCAGAGCAGAGCCAGGACGGTTGTGCAGGGAGAAGACTGTGGAAACCATGCTGGCCGGTGGGATGGTCTGTGATTGGGGCTCCCTGTGGGACTGGGACGCTCTTGACAATTCCTTTCATTCCTTTCCCTTGGACGTTTAAAAAGCAATAGTTCAGTTTATTTTGTGTCAAGCATCTGTTGCTTATTGCAAATCAGGCATTATGGGAAGGGGTTACCTGAGTTGGGGAGGAGGGAGCACTCTGGGCTGGCCGCAGGGTATGTGATAAGCCCCTCATGTCACAGATGAAGCTGGCTCTGAGTCAGATTGGCAGTGGTCACCACCCCCTGGGCCCGTGGGTGGCACCTGGGACACTTCCTGTCCACATGCTCCCGTCCTGGTGTGGATAGCGTGATGGGCAGAGGGTGAGGACACTTGTCACCCCCATTCGCTGGTGAGACACAGAGGTCAGAGAGGTTAAGCAAACCTCCTCGGGGCACATCGGCCCCTGTCCCTCTGAGGTCATTCCTGTGCTGTCCCCCTGGCCACACTTTCACATGCTATCTGTGGCCAACCCAGAACAAGGACTGTGCTGGCTGGTTGGGGTGGAGGTATTAGGCCCAGGGAGATAGTTCAGTGGCATAAGTGCCTGCCTAGCAAGCACAAAGTTCAATCCCTGGTACCAAAAAGAGATGTCCCTGGAGGCCCTGGGGACATCAGAGCACACATCCTGTGATGTGCCCCCGGGGTGCCCGAGGCCCCCAGTTGTGCCAGTGTGAGCTCTGCAAGTTCACTGCCCCTGGAGGAAGACAGCATCACCGAGCCACCAAAAGGTTCCTGGGTGAAACCAAGAATGAGTCCCCGCTTCGGGCACAGGGACCAGTTAAGAACAGTAACCGTGGCCCCCCATTATGCCGTGGCCGTGGCCTCAGCAAGGGCCCTAAGGTGACTAAGAATTCAAGCAAACTGAGGCACAGCCACCGCCATGGACGCCACACCAAACACAGCAAGTTTGTGCGGGACATGATCCAGGAGGTGTGCGGCTTCCTGGCGTGCCGTAGAGCTGCTCAAGGTCTCCGAGGACAATCTCGCCCTCAAGTTCATCAAGAAAAGCGTGGGGACACACATCCACTCCAAGAGGAAGCGTGAGGAGCTGAGCAACATGCTGGCCACGAGGAAGGCGGCTGCCAAGGAGGACTGAGCCCCTCTGGAATAAAACTTGGCAGGAAAAAACAAAACAAAACAGTTATTCCCAGAGGTGCATGCTTGTCATCCCAGCATTCCTAGAGGCTGAGCCAAGATGATGCTGTGAGTTTGAAGCCTGTCTGGGGCTACACATGGAGACTATCTCAGAAAGCCAAACCGAACTGGGACAAAGAATGTGGGGGTGGGGTGGGATGGGGGTATGTGTGTGTTACTAGCACTGAGCCACAGCCCCAAACCCTTTTTAGTTTGTATTATTTTGCTTCATCTTGAGACAGGTCTTGCTAAATTGCCCAGGCTGACCTCAGACCTGAGGACCCTCCGGCCTCACTGTCTCCAGAAGCTGGGATTAGAGGTGCCTGGCACCATGCCTGGCACCGTGACCGTTTTTATTAACAACCTTGGTCTTTCTCTCCCATGGCTGTGGTCAAAGACTCCCCAGCTCCTGATGGGTTTGTGGCGCCGAGCAAGGCGGCCTGGTTGGCAGGCTAGCAAGGAGGCACTGGCATGGTCTTTGCCACAGCAGTGCCATGGTTGTCATGGGGACGCACCTCCCAGGTCTGTTTGCAGAGAGCTCAGGCAGATCTCTCCTCTCCCGGGAAAAGGAGCTGAACTGGGCCCGTTGGGTAGGGAAGGCTGACCTCTCCTCTTAGGTAACAGTCAGACTTTCCCCGTAGGTCAGGGGAGCTAAAAATGCAGCACCAATATTTCGGGTAAAACAGACTTAAGTCACACCACAAAAGGGAAATGCTTAGTCAAAACTTTTATAACGCAGGTATTTTAAAATTAATATGTTAATATTCAACTCTTTCTTAACACCAGGTTAATCAGAACACCTGTAGTGGAAAAGTAACAGGTGTAACTTAATAACTGTGGCTAATTACTGAGCAAACTTTGTTCTTTCTGGAGCTGGGACTAGGCTCCAGTTCGGGCAGATTCTCCAGCCTCAGCCTCCCAAGCACTGGGATTACAGGGGAGGGCCACCCCTGGTGTGAACAAATACTAAAATTTGTAGTTTATCTTAGCAAGAGAGGCATTTCTATGAAAATATAAATTGTGTTTAATAATTCTAGCAATGCATTGGATTTTTTTTTTTTCTTTTTTGTATTTGGTACAGGGTCTACAGGGTGTTCAGGGTCTTGTAGTGAGCAGATTTGTAGCGATCCTCCTGTTTTCAGCCTCCCAAGTACTGGAATTATAGGCCCCAGCAAAATGCCCAGGCTCAATCACCATTTTAGAACGCCCAGAGGTGGAGCCAGCACAGCGCAATGGGGATTGAACCTTGGGCCCCTGCGTATGCCTAAGCAGGTGTTTTAGTCCGCTGAGCTGTCTGGCTGGCCCTGAACTCCTGCTTCAGCCTGAATGCTGAGATGCCAGCATGCGCCACCATACCCAGCTGGACTTCTGCTTTCGTCGTCATTTTCCTCTGTTGGAGACAGGGTCTCACAGTGTTGGCCTTGAGCTTAGCAATCTTTTTGCCTCGGCCTCGCTATTTCTAGGATGACAGGAGTGCACCATTACATTGAGCCCTTTTTTAGAATTTAGGGACCAGGTCTAAGTTGCTAAACTGCTCAAGCTGGCACACAGAGATAGCTAAGGGGACTAAGTACCTGCCTGGCAAGCTTAGGTACCAGGGTTTGATCCCCGATATCACATGCCATGTGGGTCCCACCCCAAGCTCATACGCCAGCCACTGAAACCGGGCCTGGTAGCACATACCTATAACCCCAGGGCTGAGAGGCTGAAACAGGAGGATCACTATTAGTCCAAGCTGCATAATGAGACCTTATACCTAATACATACAACTAAAAAAGAAAACAAAAAACTCCTCAGGCTGGGCTAGAACTTGTTTTTTTTTTTTTTTTTTTTTTTTGGCTGGCTCAGGCTGCCTTAAGGGTGGGTGTGGGGATTGAACTGCCATCCCTGCGCCTGACTGGCATTGCCTGTGCAGGTGCTTAAACCACTAAGCTAAGCTGAAAGCCCTCATGGGCTAGAACTTGTGATCTTCCTGCCCTAGCCTCCCAGACTGCTGGATAGATGCTAAGTTAGGTGGAAATCCAGCAGGCAGTTAGGCAGGGCCAAGCCCTGGAGAGTCAGAGCAAAAGACGAGACTCCTCCAGGACCACAGCAGGAGTCAGGTTGAAGATTAAAGTCCCGGGGGCTGAGTCACGGACTTCCTAAGGGCTGAGCAGAGGCTTGGGGATTTTTGGTGTCACCCTTGTGAAAGTTCCCATTGCCCCACTAGGGCTCCCAAGTGCTGGAATTATAGGCCCCAGCACCGTGCTGAGCTATCTCCCTGGTAAGTATCTCTTTAAGTAAGTATCAATCACCTTGAAAGAGCCCAGGGGCTGGGGAGATAGCTCAGTAGAATAAGCACTTGCCTGGCAAACACAAGGACCTGAGTTCAGTCCCCAGTCCTAAAAAAAAAAAGAGAGAGAGAGCCCAAATAAGTCACTAACCCAACCCCAACAGGAAGGGACCCTGTCCCGTGTTCATGCCTGCTTGCCACATGACTCCCTTTCCCATTTGGTACTGGCTTTAATCAATTTACCTGAGCAATGGTGCTTGTAACCTCATTGGCTGACCATAGCTTTGTCTCACCTCATACCCACCTAAGAGTTTCCATGTTCTCCACCTTCGACCCGCGTGGTTTTACACTATAAAAGTCCCTGGAAGAGAAATCTTCTCCTGGGGAACAACCCACTTGCAGGAAAACCCAATCGGGGACCCCCCTCCTGTCCTTCTCTTGGACAGGAGCTTTCTTTCCCCCAACAAATATATTCTGCTCATAACCTCTGTTTGTTCCTAAAATTTATTCTTTGATTTTATTTTTTATTTATTTTATTTTATTCTTTTGTCTTTTTGAGACAGGGCCTCCTTATGCAGTTTAGGCTGCCCTTGAGCTCACTTCTGTAGCCCAGGCTGGTCTCAAACTCACACCAATCCTTGTGCCCCCACCTCCCAAGTGCTGGGATTACAGGCGTGCGCCACCATGCCAGGCCTCATTCTTCAGTTTTAGAGAACACAAACTCGTCACAGGTACCTTTCAGGTTGGGAGACCAGTTTTCCCCTGTATTATTTGGAGGCCATGGCCCGAGATTATTTGTTCCCCATATCACCCAGATGGCCAGCACTTCCCGTGTGGGGCTGAGGAGGGGTGGAACCAAGATGCCCAGGACTGCCCAGAGCCTGAGACTGGCTTGGGCTACATAGGTTCTCCAAGGCTGCCTGAAATAGGTAGGGAAACCTTGGCTCACAAAGGAAAAATAAAACCCAAATCTATTATTACTAAAGGCAAGATCCAAACTACCCAGTGACAAAAGGTAAGATTTTTTTTCTGCTAAAATCTTACATAACTTAAAAACTAAAGTTCAAACCCAATAACTAATAAATAATATTAAATAGAAGCAGAAAGGCCGTGTCTGTGGCTGACCCTTTGCTTGTTTTATGTTTTCGAGACAGGGTCTTGCTATGCAGCCCCAGCTGACCTCAGATTCCCGCAGATCCTCCTGACTCAGCCTTCCCAGGGCTGACTACAGGGCTGTGGTGCCACATCCCACCTGGGCTGGTCCTTTTATACCAGCCCCTACAGACCGGGAAGAAGCAAAATGGAGTCACTGATGCAAATACAGTGCCCGTCACCAAGCTGAACCGAGGCGCTCATCTGAGAATTCAGTCTGGAGAGCCACAGGCACCATCTCCAGAGTCCCCCCCTCCCAGGCGAGGCTCCTTTCAACCTCAGCACTGGAGAAGTCTCTACTCGGTTATTTCCCAGTGCATGGCTCCTTGTCGTACCCCACACAGACCCTTTAAGGGGAACCTCCCACTTTCATTTTTTTCTTTTTTTAAAATTTCTTTTAGTAAGGGTCTATAGGGTCTCATTAGCCAATCGTAGATTGGACTCGTAGTGACCCTCCTGTGTTCAGTCTCCCAAAGAGCTGGGATCACAGGCAGGTGCCACCATGCCCAGTCTCAATCGCCTTCTCAGTGCTGGGGGGCAGGGCTGGCACGGCAGGGATTGAACCCCTGCCCTGCATCTGCCTAAACAGGTGCTTTAATCTGCTGAGCTATTTGGCCAGCCCTGTTTTTGTTTTCTTAAGCCTTTCTGTGTTGTAAAAACTGACCTCCAACCCAGGTGCCCCTCCTAACCCCCAGCTGCCTGCATAGTGAGACCCCTGTCTCAAAAAAAAAAAAAAAAAAAAAAAAAAGGAGCGCTGGATGAGCTCTAGCAGGCACCCGGCGGGTCCACTGCCCATTAGTGCCAGTCAAGGCCCCCTCCCCCATCGCTGGGATCACACCCAGCACCCAGCCCAGGCCAGAAGCTCATTAGCATCCGCTGCCTTTATATAAGAGGAGCCCAGGCTTGCCGGGCACCCATGGGTGGGCTTCCTCCCTCCCCTGTTCTGTGGAGCAGAGGTCACCCAGTGCTCAGGGCTTGTCCCTCACCCAGCTGTGCAGCTGTTTGTTCCTGGCAGTTAAGTGTGCACACAGGAAAGATGCCTGGAGCTGGGGAGGCTGAGGCAGGAAGACTGCATCTTGAGCCCAGCCTGGGTGAGTTGGTGAGACCCTGCCCTTCCTGCCTGCTGGCCAGGGACTACACCCTCTGACATCCATGATCCCAACTATGCTTCTCTTCCCTTGAGATGTGGCCATGAGACTGAGTCCCTGCCACCGGCAATCTGACCGCAACACGCTTAGGACTTCCAGCTGCATCGCTGGCCGGTGATGAGTGTAACCACCCACCCCGCAACCATCACTATCAGTAGAGGGAGCTGTCGCCGTGTACTGACGCTGCAGGACCCTGCAGACCGCTGCTGCTTTTGGAAAGCCTCCTGGGAGGGTTTGGGCGCCCACGCCCTCCACACCAGCAGTTATTCTAGGCAGGGCTTGCAGGCTCTGGTGAGGAGGAAAGTGGGTCACAGCGGGGACAGATGGCCAGAGCAGCTCCCTCCTTTGTCCCCTTTTAACTGCTTGGCAGCTTCCCTTTAGCCAGAGAGCCCACTGCAGGAATAAATCCTCCTGCTGCTCCTCCGTGCCGCTGATGTCCCAGGGTGGGAGCCTCTGGCCAGAGACATCAGGGCCGAGAGGGTCCTGCTCCTCCTAAGGATGCGCTGCGGTTGGAACTTGGCTGGGCTGTCCCTTATTCCCCTTATGCTGTTCGCGATGGGTCCTGGGGGCTCCTTGGGTATTTGTGCAGGGTCTGTAGGCTGGTGAATTGCGGAAAGGACCAGAGGGCTGGGTGAGGTGGCGCACAGCTGTGGCCCTAGCACGCGGGATACTGAGGCAGGTCGATCTGGTGAGTTCAAGGCCAGATGTAAGAGGGAAACTCTTTCTGTCTCAAAGAACAAACCATCCAAAATAAGTAACAAGGAAAACAAAGAGAAGTGGACAAAAGCCCAAGCAGCGCAAGATGAGGGCAGAATTGGGAAAGCGGCATAGAAATAACTGGACCTCGGAAGACAGAGCCCCCAGAACACCAGGGTCCGAAGGAGGTCGTCTGGATGTGCAGCGCTGACTCTGTCCCCAGGGCTGGTGGCCCAAATCCCAGAAGGCCTGGGCAGTCACCTCAAAGGGGAGCAGGTACCTACCAGCCGCTCCTTCGCCTGCTGTGAGAGGTTGAGGCAGGAAGCACCGCAGTGATGTGTCGCTCAGAGCCGCGAAGGGCCGGTGGGTGGGGTTCAGGAAGCCCAGCAGTCCCGTCGTCGCGGGGCGAACAGCAGCAGTGTGTGTGGCCCGCAGGGGGACGCCCCAGTGCAACCTGCTCCACACGCAGTGAGGGTGCACCCGGGAAGGTCACAGAAAGTGGTCATTCCTTTAGCGGGTGGCCTCAGGAGCCGAGTCCCCGAGGCCAAATGATCCGCCCCCAGTTAGTAATGGGGATGATGTTTATTTTATTTTTAACACAGGGTCTCACTGTGTAGCTCAAACTGGCTTCCAACTCGGTGCCACTCTCCTGTCTCGGCCTCTGGAGTGCTGGGCCGACAGGCACGACCAGGCATGACGACTGGTGATGTTTACTTTTGGACCTGTCGGTGTGCTCCACACAGCGCGAAGTCCGCAGCACTGTGGCCCGACGGAAGCGCCCAAGCTGGCGTGCCCGAGCCTGGGGCGCGCAGGGTCCCCAGGGTGGGGCCGAGCCTGGGCCAAGCGACCGGTCTGGGAAGGACTCACTGGTTTCCGCGTGCTGCCCGGTAGGGCTGCGTCCCCAGGCCGAGGCCAGGTGGGCGGACAGCCAGCTTCCTGTGGAAACTTACAGCGTGTGTGCGCGGCGGACAGCGAGGCTCGGCGCCCCCAGCGGGGAGGTGCCCCGACAGGCCCCAGGGTCGAGACGGCTGGGGCGGCGGGCCCGGGTCTTCCCCTCTAAGCCGGGAGCAGGGCGAGTGGCGCCCGGATGCCGGGGTTACAGTAGGGGGCCTCTGGCCCTCGCCCAGTTCTCCAGAACAGCGCGGAGGGACTGGGCCGAGGGGCGCGGGAGGAGGGCGAAGGAAGAAAAGGTCGCGCCCTGCCGTGCGCAGCACGGGCTGCGCCAGGACCCCGCCGTGGCCCTCCACCAGCCTCGGAGCGCACCGGTCCCCTGGGCCCCTACCTACCCGCACGTGGCGGGCGGGGCCATTGGGGCTGGGCCATCCGCAGGATAGAAACGCGTTCCTAGGCGGAGCAGGTGGGGCGTGGCCACGAGGGGCGTGGCCATCTGGAGGGCGTGGCTGGAGGGCGTGGTCGGAGAGCGGGAGGGGCGGATCGCCCCAAGCCCAGAACCCGCTTGCGTCAGGCGCGAGTCCTCGGTGGCCGAGGCGCTCTGCTGGGGGACAGGCACAGGCGAGGGCGGGTGGGAGCGCCCGGGGAGGTGGTCCTCGGGGCGGGGACGGGGCGGGGCAGTGCGGCGCGGCCCACGTGCGGGGATCACCCGGTGGGCGGGGCAGCGCGGGGTCGAAGTTGGCGGCCCGTCGCGGTCCGGATCAGCAGTCCCCATCCGCCGTCCCGTCCCGATCTCGGTCCCGGTGTCGGTCCCGGCCCGACCCCGCTGTTATGGCCGCCCGGCTGCTGCGCGCCGCGGTGCTGGGGCCGCCGGGCTCGGGCAAGGGCACGGTGAGCCAGCGCGTGGCGCACGGCTTCGGCCTGCAGCACCTGTCCAGCGGCCGTCTCCTGCGCGACAGCCTGCGCGCCGGCTCCGGTGAGCCCGCGGGTGGCGGGTGGGTTCGCGGGTGGCCGGTGGCCGGCGTGGCCGGGCGGTGGCGCAGTGTCTCTCTTGCCCGCCCGCCGCGTTGTACGTGCCGGGGCGCATGCAGGCCCGCGGGGGTGGGGCAGGGATGAGGCAGGACGCGGAGAGGAAGGGCAGCACCCGCTGGTCCTTGCCTCTCCGGTCCCGGTCCCCGGCTACTACCCGAGTCCGGGCGCGCACCCACCTGTGGGAGTCGGGCGGCCGCGAGGGCAGGGCGCGACCCCGGCTTTCCTAGCTCCAAGCCCGGAGGACGTCGTGGCCCACACAGCCGGTAGTCCCTAGCGTCCCTCAACTCCACCAGCGGGAATGTCCCCCGGACCCCCCCTTGCTGCCAACTGCCCTCCCCGCCAGTTATTGGCGCGCTGGGCTCTGGCAGGTGCGGGGCACGCGCATGGGATATACTTATCACCCCACCGCTGCATACCGAAGGTGACTGCGGTGCGGGGCCTAGAGGAGTGTTGTCTACGGGAACAGCACTCAGGTCGCAGGGGGACAGGTGGTTCCTCTGACCGCTCCAGCACAGGATCCACTGTCCTCTGGATCACACTGTACTGGCCTAGGGGTGCTTCATGCAGCGTTTTGATCACATTGGATTTTTGCTCCTTAAGCCTCTCTCCTCTTCCTCCTCTTTGGGATAGTGACTTTGGTTTCCTGACCAACAGGGGATTGGACAAAGGGCCTTTGTAGGGAGTCCCACCTTTGCCCTTTTTAGTTTTGAGACAGATTTTTCAATAAGTGACTTAGTTTGCCCAAACTGGGCTTGAACTTGTGATCTTCCTGCCTCAGCTTCCCAGAGTGTTGGGCCACTAGGCAGGGCCTTGAACAGCTGGCCTGATAGAGAAGGTCTGGGTCTCCCAGGTCCAAGTCACCCTGCCCCACTCCTTCTACCTCCCCCACCCAGGGATTACAAGGAGGGGTGGTAGGGAGGGGATAGTCCAAGCCCTTGGACGGTGTGGTTTGTTTTCTTTCTGACAGTCTACCTGGGCCTTTGATTCTCTCCATATTTGCAGTGTGGTTTGAGCAGCCCGAGGGTCTTGGGTGGGGACAGTGGGGTGGGCCAGGCACATTTGACCCTTGGTACCTGTTCCCTTCTGGCCTGCAGGCTTCCTGTGGATCCCAGGCCCTTGCACTGTAAAAGGGTTCATGCTTGTAATGGCTAGATCCTGGCAGAGGCTTTTGAAAACTTTCCACCCACCGTTGCCCTGGATCTGGTTTTAAAAGCATTACTGGCCCTGAAGCTTAGTATCTCTGCTAGCCCCTGCCTCTGTCCTCCTGCCCCCAACCTTGTTTCCCAGGTCCAAGGGATGTGAGAGCACACAGGGTTGGTTATTTTTTTTTTTTTTTCCTCTTTCCTTTGGGAATCAAGTGCCACTCCTTGCATTGCTGTCAAGCAAAAGGGAGAAATAGAAGCCTGCTGTGTGTGGGCTGGCAGCTGCCTTTGTGGGTCAGAGCCCTGAGGTCTTGGCCTGGATGGAGCACTGCCCAGGGCCCTGCAATCCATGCTGGTGGCCAGCATCCGGCAGAGCCTGGAGTGAGTGTGAGCCCAGTCAAACCAGAGATGTGCAGCTCCTGGCACCCTGCTGTCTTGCTACCACTCCGCTGCCCTCCTGGAAAGGCGGCTCTGGCATTCCTGCTTTGCCCACCTATTCCATCAGAACATGCTTTATCTCAGCTTTATTTGCAGTACTGGGGATGGAACCCAGGGCCTTCGCACCGAGCCCTGTCCAGCCCTTCTGCTCTGAAGCTAGCATCTGGGGGGGGACTACCTACAGCCGTGAAGTGAGCTCTGCAAGTCCAGATTCGTGACCTACCTCACAGATGCTTTTTATTCTGAAGGCAAGGCTTGTGGTATGCGATCTGGCCTGGCCTAGAACTTCTGATCCTCCTGCCTCAGCCTCCTGAAGCTCTAATGACAAGCTCATGCTACCAAGCCTGGCCCAATCACAGGCCCTGCCTTATGTCCTTAGAAGTCAACCTACATGACAGTCTGTGCTGTTTCTGTTTCTCCGGTTCAAATGTAAGGCTGTTTGTGCTTGTAGCAGATCTGGGATTAGCGCCGTGGTGCCAGGACCCTGCAGGCCGAGGCTTATCCAACACTCTGGACGCCTTGACAGGTCTTTGGCCGCAATCTCTTCCACTGCCACTTGAGTTGATGCCCGAGAGCTGCTTCCCCTTGCCAGCTGCCAGGTAGTTCACTGTCACTAGACATGTTAGCCCTGTCCTGTGTGGGTGTGCATGATGTTTGTGTATGCACAAAAACGTGTATGATGAGTACCCGCACAGCCCATTACCAGTTTTAAACCTAGTGTGGTGGTGCACACCAGTCTTCCCAGCACTCGAGAGGCAGAGGCAGGAAGATCGCCCCAAGTTTGAGGCCTTGTTTAAAAAAATGTCTTCTTCCCGAAAGTGATTGCTTTTTTGATTGGGGTGTCTTGCAGGGCAGGAGAAGCCTCCAGGACGGGAACACTACTAGAGTCACGTTGTTAGATGCTCTGTCTCAATAACAGGACATTTGGCCGATTTCCACTCACACCCATCTTGGCCTTGGCTTCGGGGAACGCTATTCAAGAACAAACCTGTTTCTGCTCCTAATTAATATTAACTGTAGCTTTCCTGGTCCCACAGAAGGGATTTGTGGGTCCAATTAGACAGGGGTTGAGTTGCTCTGCAGAGGCAACCTGGTCAAAGGCCTCGGCGTTCTTGGGTGTTCATTAAGTGTGTAAGTGTGTCTTATGTAAGAGTGACAGGTTTCTGAGAGCCGGAGGGGGAACAGGGTGTGTTAGGCTGGGGAATCAGAGTTCTACCCATGCCCAGGTCTACTTGATCACTCTAAACCGCGGGCGTTCAGGAGGCACAGGCAGCAGTAAGTGCTGTGACTTCAAAGCCAGCCTGAGCCCCAGAGCAAGACCGTGTCTCAAAAGCAACAAAAAGCAACATAAAACTCAATGCTGAGAGAAGCCTGTTGTCTAGCTAAACAGGAATGGCTTCCTGGTGGCAGATCAGGCCAGTGTGGCATTATTCAGTGCTCTGAACACCTTGACAGGTCTCTGGCCAAGATCCCTTCCACTGCCAGTTGAGTCAATGTCTGAGAGGTCCTTCACCCTTGCCGAGGGCTGAGTGGTTCACAGTCCACCAGGCATGGTGTGGTTCAAGGTGTGGTCCTGCTCAGAGGGCCTTGTGGACCGCTGCAGTGTCCTGGCCTGGGGAGGGGGCTGATTTCTGGGCTGCACTTAGGTAGTTTTTTTTAATTTTTTCAGTTATTTGTTACAGGCTCTCCCTATACGGTTCAGACTCACAGTGACTCTCCTGTCTCAGCCTCCCCAGGCCTGGATTATAGGCATGTGCCGCCAGGCCCAGTTTTGGGGCTGGCATAGTACATGGTACCAGGGATCGAACCCGGAGCGCTGTACTCGTCACACAGGCACTTAGACTGTTGAGCTGTCTCCTCAGCCTGGTGTGTCGTGTGTCGAAGTTGTTGAGTGCAGCTGTTGGAATGTGTGTAATTGCTCCTCCCTCGAGGGAGAGTGGGCCTGTCAGCCCCAGGGAGTCTCTGCTACCTCAGCCTCCCAGAGTGCTGGGATTATGGGTGAGTGCTTGGGGGTTATCAGGGGCGTCTGCAGGCAGCCATGTTGGTCTGCGCTGTGGAGTTGCGCTTTCCTCGTGTACTTTTCCCCGGTGCGGTTTTCTGACAGCTGAGTCCCCTGGCCCTGTGATTTCCCTCAGTAGATGACGAGTTCTAAGAACAGGAGATCAAAGGGCTGTGGTTATTTCTGGCCACTGCCCTTGCTGCTTCCCCTCAGCTCGGCCTACGGCTTGGTAGAGAGGTCCATTTGTGCGGGGTCACAGGGAGGTGGTTGTTGCATCTGGGCAGATTCCCCTGGGTGCCAGCTGCTCCTCCCTGGTGGGCAGGCTCCACTGTTGATCGTGTTTCCAGGCCATGGGCACCCACAGGGTCTGATTTCAGCACTTTCTTGGGGGTGGCGAACCCGTGACCCTGTGTCTTGTGACTCTTGGGGCTTGCTCCCGGACCTGGGCTGGGCTTTAAGCTCAGGGCTATGGCGCTTGACTCTTTTTTGAGTCAAGGTCTTGCTCTGTAGCGCAGCCTGACCTGACCTTGAACTCACAGTGATCCTCCTGTCTCGGCCTCCCGAGTGCTGCACTGCTAGGTGTGCACAGCCGTGGTGTTGGTCCACGTTTGCTTCCGTGCCTCAGGCTTTTGGTGTCCTTGTAGCTGAGAATCCGTTCCCTAATTCCAGGTGAGGCCTTCGCTCAGGTGACTGGTGATTGTGGAAGTTTCTAGAATCTGACTAGCGCTAAGTGTCATGGTATCAGTAGAAAAGTGGGTAGATGTTTAATGAAACATTTGCAAAATCAGCGTTTTTCTGAGTGTTAGTAAGACATCGTATCTTCAAAGAATTTACAAAGTAAAATATGCACTCAGTTTCTTAGGAGGCTTTTGTTGGGCTTTTTTTTTTTTTTTTCTGTGGAACCAGGGATCAAACTCAGGACCTTGCACTTACCAGTCAGGCACTTGATGCCCCTGAGCTATCTTCCCAGCCCCTAGGCTATTTTTATTGTATTAGTATTTTTTTTATCTCTTTTTGAGACAGGGTGTCACTATACAGTTCAGGCTGTCTTGAACTTGGGCTCCTCCTGCCTCAGCCTCCTAAGTGGTGTTTCCCCTCCACATGTACGCTTTTTAAACAGTGTGACCGTGGAGTGGGCCTTCCTCTACATGTACCTGTTTGGCGGGTGGGATGGGCGTCTATAGAGGTCTGTTCTATTCATCTATGACCTTTTGCTTTGTTTTCCTGGATTTTAACTCTGCTGCTCCCCCACCCCCTTGCTAAGGAAAGCCAGCGTAGATCGTAGGAGGATTCCAAAGCGTGGGCAGCGCGCTCTCGCGCGCCGTAACCGGCAGCCATAAGCACCGCCTCACCACTGTCAGTTTTTCCAAAAGGCTAAACAAGTTTGGACCCACAGGAGCGCCAAGGAAAACGTTAGTCGGAGCGGCCCTAGTGTTGCGTGTCATTCTCAGGCGACTCTGGGCTTCCTTGTGCTTTTGCAGGGCTGTTACGGAAGGCAGCGTGGTGAACGTTGTGGCTGTACTTGTCCATGTCGTGCTGTCACACGCCATGGCGCCTTGGCTCCCTTCCGCTGGCTCGGATCCCCACAAGACAGTGGCTGTCGCCTCTTCCTGCTCTGGGGGAGGAAAGCTTTTCCCTTCTACAGTGTTGAAAGCCACACCTTGAAACTGTCCTCAGCCTGCTATGTGCCTGCAGCTAGCTTTGCCTGTCTGTGGCTCTGCAGGTGATGGTGAAGGTGGCTTTTGGTGGCCCCAAGTTGCCACATTTCTTCTTATTTTTTCTTGTACTTTAGGAAATGGTCTACAGGGTGTTCAGGGTCTCACTATTAGTGACCCGCCAGCTTTCAGCCTCCCAAGAGCTGGGATCACAGGTGCGAGCCACCACGCCCAGTCTCAGTTGCCCTCTCTAAGTGCCCTGGGGTGGGGCGGGCGTGGCTGGCCCAGGGATCTAACCCGGGTCCCTAGGCCTGCTTGCGGGCACTATAATCTGCTGAGCTATTTGGCCGGCCCAGCTGTATTTCTTCCAAGAGGAGTGGCCCAAGGCCTGTGCAGTTGCAGTCTGGATTCATCTCGAGGCCCGGGGGAGCTGCTGCAGCCAGATGCCTGCCCTCTCCTCAGGCCTTGTACACCCTGCGGAGCACACAGGGCTGTGGCCTGGTGGAAGAGAGCGCTGGCGTTGGGGTCCCAGGGTGGGGGGCAGGTGCACCGGCCTGGCCTGCGTCCACCTGGCCTCCTCAAATCTTGAATTTAGGGATGGTGAGGTGTGTATTTGTACTTCACAGACACTTGTGCTGACACCAGGGACAGAGACAGCTTTTCTTCTGTGCACCTTATGACGGTGATTCAGAGGTTAGACTCCGGCACCCTGGCTGTTTATGCAGGGACAGTGTCCCCACCCCAGCCTGACCTGTGACTGGGTCTCAGTTATAGGGCAAACCATGGAACAAAAAGAGTGGAGTTAAGAGCTTTATATGCTGTCTGTCACTTTCTTTAGCAAAAGCTTGTGGAGCTGTGCTAGCTTGGGGTTTGTGAAGAAACTTAGGGTGATACTTGTCCTCGTCCACCTGGTGGGGATGGTAGGAGCTGGCCAAGCACTTGGGAGGCTGAGGCAGGATGGTCTCCATGAATTGGAGACCAGTCTGGAACTATAGTGAGACCCTGTTCAAAAACACACAAAAAACAATCAAAAAGAAAACAAGACATAGACTGAGATGGTGATGGTGGGTCTCAGCAGCGTCCCCGCACCTCTCACTGGGGCAAGTGTGGGTTTGAGGGGTGAAGGCAGGCTGTGCCCTTCTCATAGATGGCTGCCTATGTCTAGCTGCAGGTTAAAGCCGTGACTCACGGTTTCCTGGGGTTTGTGGGTGCTGAGGTTGCCAGCCTTGTGTGTGCACACTTACTGCACAGAGAGATGGCTCCTTTCTCCCTTGGGGGCCAGGTTGGAGCTCTGTGAGCACTGTGGCAGTGACCTCTCAGGATCCAGGACATGGCTTCCGGAAGAGCTGCTGACTGCAGGCACCATTCTGATGCCTGCTGGGTACAGCTGCCCCACAGTGTCTGTCACCTGTGTCCTCAGCTCTGCAGAGCTGCTGAGCCTTGAGGGTCACCCGCTCTCGGCAGACACTGTTGCACTGTCATTGAGCTCTTTTGAGCCAGTCTTGCTGTGTGGCCAGGCTGGCCTCAGCATGTGGTGAGCCTCCTGCCTCAGTGGGAGGCATGTGGCAGTGGAGGAGGACAGGGAGGGCAGCCAGGGCTGCAGCCTGGAAAGACATGGCCACAATCCACTCCAGGGCAAAGGTCACGGCCCCTGAACCTGAGCCCCACACCCTGCTGTGAGTGCCCACACCTAGGGCAGCCCCACCCAGGGCTCTGCTCCTGCAGGGTTGAAGGCCGGGCCAGTGTGGGCCTCAGCCAGGGAAGGGGCTCCGGTGCTAGCACCCAGGGCTGGGGCCCCTGCCCTGCAGCTGCCCACTAGGGTTTGCCAGGGCAAGGTGAGTTCAGGTGTGGCTCCCAGAGCCGTGGCACTGGACTTCCTGGGCAGCCTTTGCTGCCTTAGCCCTACTTCACAGGTGGAGAAACTGAGGCAGATGTAAAGCCTGCGCTGCAAGGGAAGTCTCAGGTAGCCTCTGGGGCTTGAGCTGATGGCCTTCACACTGAGCTGCATTCCCAGCCCCCTTTCTATTTGCATCTTGAGACAGGGTCTTCACTCTCAGTTGGGCAGGTCAGGCATGGTACTTGTGCCCCCCCCGCCTGTCTATCCTTGGTCATCGCCCAATTCGGAGGTTTCTCCCTGGCAGTGGAAGCTGACACAAGGAGGCACTGATGGGTGGTCTTCATGTGGGCCAGAGCGGGGCCCTGTGTACCTGCAGCAGCCACCGTGCGCCCAAGGGCTCCTGATGTCACACCAAAAGACTCTTGACAGCTGCTTTTTAACCAGAGCTTTTTAAAGCTTCTTTTCTTGCTAGAAGAGATTCGTCAGAGTGTCAGCATAAGGATCCGCAGTTTATAGGATGACATTTCTCTTGGGAAAAATATCTTCCGAGTAACTGCTTCAGGGCCAGCATGTCCTGTGGGCGAGGAGCAAGAGGACCTGGTTTTCAGAGTCAGCTGTGTGGGGGTGTGGATCAGGCCTGCTGGCGTGTGTGTGTGCACGTGTGTGTGTGTGTGCACACGTATGTGTGGTACTGGGGAGTGAATGCAGCAGGGAAAGGTGAGCTATCTGTAGTCCTTTTCATTCTTTAATTTTTGAGACCCGCTAAGCCACCCAGCCTCACATTTGTGATCCTCCTGCCTCAGGCTCCTGGCTTGCTCAGCTGGGAGGGTGCTGCCCAGCCTGGCCGAAACAGGGAGCCTTTTGGCAGGAAAATGCAACGAGGCCTTCCTGCCTTTTATTTGGGTTGTGCCAGGAGAAGACCGGGGAGCATTCTTGTGCTCTGACGTTGCTCCAAAGGAGGGCCTGGTTTACAGGGTGTGGCAGCGCACGCCTGTCATCCCAGCACTCTGGGAGGCTGAGGCAGGAGAACTACAAGTTGGAACCTAGCCCAGGGAGCTCAGTGACTTGACGAGCCCCTGCCTCAGCATGAAAATCTAAAGAGAGGAGCAGGAGGAAGCTCAACAGGCAGCCCTGGGTTCCGTCTTCCTCACCTCTGGAGGAGGAGGAAGAGGAGGGCGAGGAAGGCTGGCGGCACACTGGGGGCCTGGCCATAGCTCCAGGGGCGGGTGATCCCCCAGACTCCTGGACCTCTGTCCCAGGATGCATGCTGCAGTGGGCACAGTGGCTGCCCGGTGGGGATTCTGGACAGAGCCGAGGACTGTGGAGGCAGAGGCAGGGCCCGTGAGCTGCACGCCTCGGTGCCCACAGGGCAGAGGTGAACTTGGGCGTCCTTGTTGATGAAGACACAGCGCAGTATGCAGATTTGTGTTTTTACAAGTCAAGTACTTGGCTTTCTGAGATGGGATCTTGCTCTGTAGCCAGGGTGTCCTTGAAGATCCCCTCGCCTCAGCCTCCCGAGCACTGGGATGACAGATGTACACTGCTGTGTTCCACCTGAGCCAGTCGCAGGGTAACCCGCAGTGTGGCTCAGACACCAGGCTGTGGTGGTGGCCTCATTGCGCATGCTCGCTTGGTGGGCAGCCGGTGTTCACAGTGGGAACTGCAGCTTAGGTGGTGTCAGGATGCGAAAACTCATACATACTGCTTGATCTGGGTAGAAAATGAAAATGTGTTTCCCAAGGTTGATTCTCCTGACTCGAGTTCATATTTTTTTTCCCATTCTGTGGGAAGACAAAAGCAGAAAGCTACTGGTTTTTGATGCTGACTTTGTATGCGTGCCATTGCTGTGTGGGCTTCCGGTGAAGTCTTGAAGGTCTCACTCAGCACAAGGTGACGTCACTTCCAAATGGAGACAGTGTGACTTCCTCCCATTCGTGTGTCCTCCCTCCTTTTGGGCTTTTGGAGACAAGGTCTTGTTGTGTGGTCCAGCCTAGTCTTGGACTCACAGACTTGCCCAAGGTGGCCTTGAACTTGAGGTGAGGCGACGCTCCTGCGTCAGCCTCCTGCGTCTGGGTCTCCTTCCCGCTTCAGCATTTGGCTGGGTGTTTTCTGTCTCGCCATGGTTCCCGGGGAGCAGATGGCTGAACAGGCCGCACGCACCATCGCTGAAGCTGGCATTTCAGACCCTCTGGTGGCGTCTTCCCATTCTGGGGATGAGCAGAAGGCTCGGTATTGGGAACTGGCAGGTGTCCCACCTGGAGGCCACCTCAGCATGCCCTTTCCTGTCCCTGCAGAGGTTGGCGATGTGGCCAGACAGTACCTGGAGAAGGGCTTGCTGGTGCCGGACCACGTGATCACACGGCTCATGATGTCCGAGCTGGAGCTCAGGAGTGGCCAGCACTGGCTGCTGGATGGTGAGTGGGGGGAACCACGCTCAGGATGGGGACCGGGGGTCCCCTCAGCCCCTCGTGCAGTCCTGGCAGACTGGAGAGTCCCCACACTCCCAAACCTCCTGCTGGTTAGAGAGGGTTATGGTTTGGTGACATGGAAACTGTGGAGTCCAGGCTGGCCTGGACCCCAGAGCAGTCCTCCTGCCTCAGGCTCCCGCGTGCCTGGTTCACAGGTATGCACCCCCACACTTGGGTCCTAGAACTTGTCTTAAGCTTGAGGTTCCCTCATTCTCTACGGGCTGTGCTTTTTTTTTTTTTACCTTGCAGAATGAAGGGAAATGGGGAACTCAGGGAGTATGGGGGACACAAGTGCGTGTGAGCAGCCCCAGGCCACTAAGCCCTGCCTGTGTGCTGCTTCTGGATGCCTCCACATGTGTGGGGTAGCCGCATTAGCCCAGCTCCACAGGGCCTTCTAGCCCAGGAAGGAGTCGGCTGTGTGAGGGAGGCGGGGCATAGTCAGATGCCGTCGCCCATGGAGAGGGCACTCAGTCTGTTCTGCAGGTGGGGAGGAACTGGACAGCAACGCCGGAAAAGGGATGGGTGGGCAGGTAGATGGGGCAGATGGATGGGTGGATGAATGGGTGAGTGGGCAGGTGGGTGGATGGAAAGCAATGGGTGGGTGGACAGATGCATGGATGGGTGGATGGGTGGGTGGGGTGGGTGGGTAGACGATTGGGTGGATGAGTGAGTGGATGGACAGATGGACGGGTGGCTGGATGGGTGGCTGGGGTGGATAGGCAGGTGGGTAGATGGGGTGGATGGATGGCTGGGTAGGTGGGTGCACAGGTGAGCGGATGGAGCGGATGGGTAGATGGACGGGTAGACAGATGGATGACTGACTGGCTGCCTGGACATGTTGGTAGAGGATGGCTGGGTGGCTGGGTGGAAGGAGGATGAGTAGGTGGAAGAGTGGGCGGGAGGCTGGGTGGTCCTGACCCCTGCTCGTGTCTCCTGCTCCCGTTCCTCTCCCCACAGCCCTGCCCTGTCACAGCCATTTCTGCAGAGTACAGTGTGAGCTCTGGCCGCCTCCTGTGTATCCTCCAGAAAAGCCATCTGGCCCCTGGCTGTCCATCTGGTGGGGTGGATGCTGTCCTCAGGCTTGGTGCCAAGCCTTCTGTCCTGGGCACTGAGCCCAGTACAGGGGCCAGGTCAGGGGCTGTGGTGACAGGGGCCTCTGCCAGAGCTCCCAAGTGGCTGTGTGGAGGTCGCCTCAGGGGTCTCCTCTCCTCCTCCTCCTCCTTCTTCTCCTCCTTCTTTTTCTCCTCCTCCTCTTTCTCCTCTTTTTCCTCTTCCTCCTCCTTTTCCTCTCACTCTTCCTCATCCTCCTCTTCCTCTTTCTTTTTTGAGATAGTACAGCCAAGGCTATTCTCAAACTCAGAGCCATCCTCCTGCCTCAGCCTCCTGACTATGGGGATCACAGGGGTGCAGAGCACCATCAGGGCAAAGTTGATCATTTAAGCCTCCCATCAGGAGAGAAGAGACGAATGGCCCTTGTCCTGGCTCTGTCACTGCTGCCACGGTCAGCCAGAGCGGCCCTACGCGCAGCTCTGCTGCATTTCCTCTGCCCTGGCCCTGAGCACAGCAGGTGCAGGGGAGGGCCCTCAGGAGGGGAGAGGGCCCCCAGGAGAGGGGAAGGCTCCCAGGAGAGGGGAGGGCCCCCAGGAGAGGGGAGCGTAGGGTGCCTGGGAGATGGAGGCCCCCAGTCTGTTGCAGTCCTTCTCGTGGCCCATGGGGACGGCACAGGGCTCTCAGGAAACCCACACCGTGTTATCCATTGCCGCTTGTAGAAAATGCCAGTAGCAGTGGGAGTGTCCAGGAGGCATCACAAGTGCGTGTGAGCAGCCCCCGAGTAACCTGGATAGCTGGGTGTGGTGGTGGACGCAGTCCTGGCTGTTTAACCAGGGGCCTCTGAGCCGGACTGCTCTCCAGCCTCTTTTCACGACCTTGCACTTGCCAGGCGGGCACTTGTGCCACGGAGCTATCTCCCAGCCTCTCTCGAGCCTTTTTAAAGGGACCTTGTTTTGAGACAGTCTCGCTAACTTGCTCAGGGTGGACTGGAATTTGAGGTCCTCCAGCCTTAGCCTCCCAGAGCGGTGGGATTCTGGGCAAGTGCGGAAGGCTGCTCTGGGACCCTGACGGAGCGCCAGAGCCGTCCTGTTCCTGAGCCACCGCCAGGTCGCTGCCGGCTGCTGCCGGCAGGAGGAAGCTCTCGCTTTTAGTTCGGCCTCTGAGATCGGATATCGCTTCCCGCACTGCACACAGCATGCCGCCACCTGCTGGCCACGTGGGGGAGGAGCGCCCATGGGGCGTCACAGCCTTGTGGTGTAGGACAGGGCCAAGTCAGCATTGCTGATGATCCAGGGTGTGGGCCCCAGCACTGCCCGGATAACTTTTTTTTGGTCTTTTTGAGATGTTCTAACTGTGCAGTTCAGGTTGGTCTTGAGTTTACTTTGTAGCCCAGGCTGGTCTCAAACTCAAAACAATCCTCCTGCTGTAGCCTCCCCAGCGCTGGGATCGCAGGCGTGCGCCGCCATGCCCAGCTCAGATACCTTTTTAGGAAATGCTTTTAAAAAAGAAAAGAAATGCCTAGTTTGGGGTTTGGTTTCTGTTTTTCATGGCTCTGAGGTTGAAAGCCAGGGCCGCAGACATATGACAGGAGCCCTTGTCCTAGCTACACGCCCCCAGCCTGGGGAAGGCCTGAGTGCTGGGCTCTGAGCGCCCCCAGTCGCTAGGTGGAGGGCGGAGCCAGAGCCAGGTGCGGAGAGCAAGCCAGCCCGGTCGTCTGTGGAGAAGTATTTTACTCTGGGATTCCCTGAGTTGTGACCTGGCCCAGTGTGGGCTGAGGTAGGAAGCCTCCCTCCTGCCTTAGCCTCCCAGGGTTCTAGAACAGGGAATGAGGCTGTGTCTGGGGACGCAGCCTGTCACAGGCTTACTCTCAGGCTCTGTGTGAGTAGCCGGACTTCACTGCCCCCACAAGTGTATCGGAGCCAGCTGGGGGCGGATTATCTCAGAAAAGAGAAGCCAGACGAATGGTTGTTGGAGCTTCGCAAGTGCAGGCCCCAGACACCGAACGGCATGTTTCCTGAGGACCCCACGGCAAGGCTGGAGGGAAGCCTCAGTTAGGGCTCCTTTCTGAGGCTACTTCTGCTATGATTCCTGAGCTGTTGCCAGGTTCTTGGCCTAACACACTGTGTTTGCGTGCAGGGTTCCCGAGGACCATCGGGCAGGCCGAGGCGCTGGACAGGGTGTGCGACCTGGACCTCGTTATCAGCCTCAACATCCCCTTCGAGACCCTGAAGGACCGGCTCAGTCGGCGCTGGGTCCACCTGCCCAGCGGCCGCGTCTACAACCTGGACTTCAACCCTCCGCTGGTCCCGGTGAGATGCACAGAGCAGGACAGGGTGGGCCACAGGTGGTGGGCAAGAGCCGGCTGCCGGCGGCAGCAGCAGCAGGAGCCCACCTGCTGCGTGGTCTGCGGAAGGCTGGGTCCCAAGGCGGCAGATGGGGCCAGTGGATGGGGCCCACTTTTACAAATGGAGCCCCCACTGCTGATGGGACCCTGGGAAAGTGGGGTTCTCGTTCTGTTCAACAAAGTGTGCAAGCTGAGTGTGGTGGCTCATATCTGTGATCTGGGCCCTGGAGGCTGAGGCAGGAGAATTGCCAGGAGTTGGAGGCTGGGCTAGACTACCTGAAAGACCCTGTCTCCAAAACAAAACAGGAACGGTAATTTGGTAATTCTTTTCCTAGGCTCCTCATTAATTAATTAATTAATTAATTAATTAATTCAGGTATTGTAGAGAGGGAGTCTTGCTGTGCAGCCCTGGCTGGCTTTGAACTCACCGTGACCCTTCTGCCTCAGCCTCTGAGTGCTGGGGTCTTGGGTGTACACCCCCATGCCTGGCCCCAAAGATTCTTAGAAAATTTGAAAGCCTTTGCTACTAAGACATTTCCCAAAGCTCAGCTCCCCAAAAGAGAGCTGCAGCTCCGGGGCTGCCTGCCACCCCCTCTGATCCCCTACTTCCCATGTGGCCATACGGCCCTGGAGGAAGAACACGGTGGTCCCATCCTGGTTCCTTCTGAAAGCTGAGGTCCTCAAAGTGACTATGTGGCTGGCGAGCAGGCAAAGAAGAGGGGTGCGCAGGTACCAGGCACCTTCTGCCACCCCTGAGTCTGCATATAGGTGATGGCATAGAATGCAAGTCCTGGTACCCAGGGCCGGTGGATGAGGGGCTGGTGACCTCGGGGCAGATTCCTCCTGGGCACCTCTCATTGGTGATAGCAGGGAGGTCTGTGCGTCTGCCCTCCTGGGCTCTGACCATGCAGAAAGCCAGGGCCACTGTCACCGAACTACCTGAGGACTCTGTGTTCATTCTCATACCTGTGCCCTTGAAGTGCATTTAATGTGGTAAAAGGACCCAAGAAATCTCACAGGAGCTGCAGTGCTTGAAGCTTCTAGAGGTGGTACTAAGTGTTTTCACCTACTTCAGTAATTTTCCTGACAAATTCTTTGAGACATTGTATTTTCTTACTTAGCATATTAAGAACTCAACTTTTCTTTATTTATTTGAAATTGTTGCTGTCATTTTGAAGCAGTCTCTGTGCAGTTTAGCCGACTGCACTGTGTAGCCCGGGCTGGCCTTGAACTCTCAATTCTCCTGTCGAGCCTCCTGAGTGAGAGGGGAGGGGAGAGGCGAAATCTAGGCATCGTTATTCTGGGATGACAGGTGTGTGCCACCAGGAAAGAAGTTGATGTGGAAAGGCACGTGGTTTGGAGACATACTGCGCGTGGGTTTGCTGCAGGAGGGGGTTCGCCAGAGAGCTCAGTAGAGGGGTTTCTCTGAGAGCTGTGGTCAGCTCAGGCCTTGGGCAGTGGCACCCACAGCAACCCCTGTCTCTGCTATCGTCACTGCTGTACCCCTCTTGGGGCAGGAGGGGGACTGTCGTGAGACCCGCTGTGACGTGGCTGGGCCCTGGCTTGCTCACTGTCTTAGGGCGTGGACGATGTCACTGGTGAGCCGCTGGTCCAGCAGGAGGATGACAGGCCCGAGGCAGTGGCTGCCCAGCTGCGGCGCTACAAAGATGCGGCAAAGCCCGTCATGGAGTTGTACAGGTGAGTGGCCTGGAGCAGAGAGGGGGCGCAGGCTGCTGTGCTGTGGGCCACCACGTGGGCTCTGGACAGTGTGGGTGCAGTGCTCAGCGTCCAGGGATGAGGCTAGAACCCGAAGCCCCTCTGCTCAGGATGAACGTGGCACCTAGATGTTGCCCCTCCCTCTTCTCTTGCTTTCCCTCCTCTGGTGCAGCCTTAGGCACTGACTGCTTTCTGGCCTTGCGGCTCCAAACGCTATGGGCCCTTGGCTGAGGTCCTTGGGCCCAGGCCTGGGATGCCCTGTGTCCCAAGCACCTGCAGCTTGTGATGTGTTTGGGAAGGGCGTTTTGAGGTAGACGTGGGCTCCCTGCCACGTTGCCCTTCCACAAGGGGTGCAGCCTGTGTGTCGGCAGCAGGCCTGTCCTCGGCTCACAGTGCTTGGGGGCACCAGTGGCCGCCAGTCCCTGCAGTCCCTGCAGCTGTGCGCCTGTCGCTTGCCTTGCAGGAGCCGCGGCGTGCTGCACCAGTTCTCTGGGACAGAGACCAACAAGATCTGGCCCTACGTGTACTCGCTCTTCTCCAGCAAACTTGCGCCACTGCGGTCCCAGGAAGCCAACTGAGTGAGGCCCAGGCGGCAGCGGCTGGAACTCGTGGCGGCTTTCTAGGGAAACAGTGACCCCGAGGAAGGATAAGCAAGTGCGGGGGCCCAAGGAGAGGCCTCGCCACCGGCCTTGTTTTGCTGTCCGCCTGTGCCCTGGGATGTGGGCAGAAGCTGGCTGTTGTCTACCCAGGGTCACCAAGCAGTGCTGTGTCTCAGCTGCCCAGGGGGGTGACACCGTGTTGCCTGCTCTGTGCTCCAAGCCCTGAGGTTCCCTTTCCCACACCGCGGGACCGGAGACTTGACTTCCCCCCGGTGGAGCCTGACGTCAGCTTTCCTCTTCTTGCCCAGCGGTCGGCTGCGGCGGTGAAGCGCAGGATGTCCCGCCTTTTTCTCTCTCCCCAGTTTCGGGTGTGGGAGTGGGGGGTAGAGGACCCCAGGATCGCCCAGCCCCATGCTGAACCCCAAGCGCCTTTGTTTCTATAGCTGCCACCTCCGACTCGTTCTCCTTTCATTGTGAAAATATCAGAGTGCTAGAGCCCGAGGATTTTCAGGAACATGGGTAGTATGTCCCGAAATGCTGCACAGTCGTATGTCTACAGAGAGAGGACCTGGACCCAGTGGAATGCCTGGATGAATGGAAGAGTGGAGTTTTTAGTGCGAAAACAGATTGCGACCGTGTGGCCAGTGTCGCCTGTCCCGTGACACATGCCACCTCCTCAGTTCTGGGAGTGCAGGCTTGTGGGGAGGCAGCCGTCACGCTGCCATCACAGGGTGGAACGTCTTTTCCTTTTCTCCTGTATTCCAAAGATGCAGTCTCTGTGCGTGGCCACGAGGCCCAGAAATACAGATGGGGGTTTCTGCCATTCGGCCGTTGGCTCTGTGTTCTGTTCCTGGTGAGGTGGCCGCCTTGCACACCTTGCTGTCCCTGAGGAAGGGCAGTGGAGTTGCCCCTGCTGCCTTAAGGATGCTTACGGCCTGCCTGCCATGCCTGTTCCCGGGTGTCCTCTGCTATCCCTGGGGGTGACTTCCATGTGGCCCTTTGTGCCAGCAAGCAAACAAAAAGCCTGTTTCAGCCTCTAGTGGGTGAAAGCGCAATTGGTCCTGCGGGTGCCTGGTGTCCTGCTCTGCCCCATCGCATGCACTGTGCACCCTGGTCTGAATCCCGTGTCCCTCCTGCTCCCCCACAGGAATGTGCCCTGGCCAAACTCAGGATTTTTGGAGAACCAGGTGACAGTAACCTGGGGACATCCTTCAGTTCAGCGTTGCCATGAGATGGCTTTCAGAACCCAGGAAAAGTAGAGCTGTAGTTTTTATGGGTGGTTTATAAGAAAAGCACCCCCCCCAATAGAATGAATACCTTTGCGGGGAGGGGGCACATCGGGATCTCAGATTGTGTCTACATTCCTCTGTCCTCCCTTCCATCGGAATATGACTGGAACCCGCTTCTGGCCAGCCCAGAACCGTCAGCAGTGTCTGCTCGGACGGCCTTTGTTGGTCGAGACCACAGGCTTTGGGTAGGTGAAGTCTAAGAAGAAAGGCATTTTTGGTTTTTCTCAATAAACTCATCAGTATTCTCTTAACATGAGCATAATCCATTAAAATATTTAATTTTTTCTGGAGACGAAGTCTTTCTGTAGTCCAGGCAGGCCTTGAGTTCGCTGCGTAGCCCAGGCTGGCCTCTCGCTCCTCAGGTCCTCCTGCTTCAGCCTCCTGAGTGCTGGGATCGCAAGCGCGCGCCACCCTGCCTAGCAAGGTGACAGCAAAAGCCATTCCTTTCCTCCTCTGCGGGGATGTCGGCAAAGTTCCCAGGTCACACCTCACTGCACAGCCTTTGGGATGGGCTCAAGCCTGCCTCTGTCGTGCCAGGGCACGCGGGCATCTGCAGGGCCAGGGGATCCAGGGCACAGCTTGTGTCTCGGTGGGGGTTGGGGTCAGACAGAGCCATCCAGGCTGGAACACATCACTGCATGATGGCCCGGGAAGGGGAGGGACAGAGACCCTTCAGGTGTGCTGCTTTGTGTTTCAAGCCAGCGTCCTGCTGAGCAGCAGCCTCTGGAGCACCCGTGCCTGGCCCTAGGCCTACTTTTGCCAAAGTACTTCTGCAAGGCCAGGTGTGGGGGCTTCCCCGAGGCCGCAGAGCCCCTGAAGTGACCCAGCCATCCCTTGTCCCCTGGGCTGTGAGAGGAGGCTGGGTCCTCACCCTGCTGTGTGGGCACTGAGGCTGCGGGAGCCGCCCGGGGAGGCCTGTCCTCACTGTTCTCGGGTGTCCTGACCCGAGTGCCTTCCCTGGAGAGCAAGTGGCTTCTTCCCATGCTTCCGCCTGCCTGCAGTGAGCTGCAGGGACCCCCGGACCCTCCCGAGCAGGCTGGCCGGTGCACGTGTGCTGTTAGAGTCCTCGCCGTCACCCTTGCCTTTTGTGTCCTGGCCCCTGTACCCGTTGTGCGGCCACGTGGCTCCAAATGCCACCTCCATTGTGTCACGAGGAGACTTGCTTTGTGTCACCCCCTGCCTTCCTGCCACCAAGCTCCCACCCAAGCTTGGGGCCCTGGCCCCACCCAAGGCTCCAGCGGGCAGGGGAGGAGGGTAGCCGGTGAGGCCAGTGGAGGGGCGCTCTATGGCCAGCCTCTTGGTGCCATTGAAGCTGCAAAATGGGACAGGTTTAGGTGACGAGACACCTGCACCCATAAATGGGGTCCTGGTGAAGCGTTACTTTACTGGAGCCTGAGTTCAGAGTTGGACATTGGCTGTGTGTTCCACTGAGGCCTGCTGGAGATTTTCATTTAAATCCTCAGGAGCCAGCACTGCCCAGCAGTGACAGGGCTGTGGTGTCTCCAGCAGGGTCTGTCGTCTGAGAATGTTTTCAGCAGCTGCCTGTTGCCGTGTAGTCTTCCCAGCAATTTTTTTTTTTTTTTTTAAATTTTAGGGAAGGGCCTACAGGGATAGGGTGATCAGATTCTCACTACTAGATTGGACTCGTAGTGATCCCCCTGTTTACAGCCTCCCAAGAGCTGGGATTGCAGGCACGTGCTACCACACCCAGTCTCAATTACCATCTCAGCGTGCCTCAGGGCTGGAACTGGCATAGCAGGCTCAGGGATCGAACCCCCGGCCCCTGTGCCTGCTCCCAGGTGCTTTAATCTGCGGAGCTATTTGCCCAGCCCTTCCCAGCGATCTTGGATTTAGAGGGTGAAATCACCTTGTGTATTGAACGCTGGCTTCACACGCCCATGAGGGTTCATGAGGTACAAAGCTCTTGGTGCTCCCGTTCCTGGGTTGGAGTTTCCCAACCCCACGTGGTCCCTGCCTGGAATCCTCACCTTCTGTGACTCGCCACCCGTGGGGGCTGCATGCTGTGTAGACGGAGGCAGGTGTCTCCTCTGTGGCCCACCGAGTGAGCAGGTATTCGGGACATCCAGCTTGCCTGGCGAGGTTTTTGGTTTTTTTTTTTTTTTTTAATGTCCCTTCCGTGTAACGCGAAGTCTCCTGTCTGGGGCCGAGGGCAGCGGCCGTGGGAGGGATGAGCCGTTCCGAGTCGGAGCTGCTTTCTTTCTCCATCCGCTTCTGGTCTCAGCGGCTTCCCATTCTCTTGGTGTGTCGGAGGAACCCAGGTTCGAGCAGGTCTTTACCTACCACCTGGCCCTAGGTTGGCGCTCCTTCCCTGGGTCACTGATGCGAGCAGGTTTTCAGAGCAGCAGTACAAGCCCAAGCCCCGGTGACCAGAGACTGTGGCGCTGTATTTTCGCTGGATCAAGATGGCTCACTGACAGCAGACCTTAACCCTCTTGTACCTACCAATTGCACAATTCTTTTTGAGAGAGAGTGAGTGAGAGAGAGAGAGAGAGAGAGAGAGAGAGAGAGAGAGAGAGAGAGAGAGAAAGTCTTGCTACGCAGAGGGTCTTGCTAAGCTGGCCTCACATTCATGGCAATCGTCCTGCCTTAGCCTCCCAAGGGCTGGAGCTGCAGGCGTGCACGACCACACTCGGCCAATCGCACAGTTCTTGAATGAGCAAATGCCACCGTCTCGGTGTCGCTCAGCCTGGTCTCCCTGTGTGTGAGGTGGTGAGGGACCAGGGACATCTCCAGAGGGCTGAAGCCCTTGCATGGCATGGATATGAGCGTGGTCCTTGGTGACAGCTCCTGGAATAGAAGATTTCCTGTTGGAAGCCTTTTGAGGGGCGACCCAGCTCCAGGCCTCCCCAGTGCAGGCCATTTTGTGTTTAGAGAAAATTCCCATCTCCATGTAAGCCCGAATGTGTGTGAGGGCTCAGGACACTTTCCAGCTTTGTGAGAATTTGCACTACTGATTTTTATAGGCTCTGATTTCGAGGTGGACAGGTCCCCTGGCTGCATCACGGTGACTCTCCAGTTCGAGCCTGTGTATGGCCCAGGGACGCCAGGCTGGGTTCACTGGGAGCCCGTGACTGTGGTGGCCCTGCGATCCTGTGCTTATTCTGTGAGCCTCTTGGCCTGTCCTCTGTCCGCTGTCCTCACTGCCCTTTTACTGTCCATTATTTTGGTTACCTGGTTAAAGGTGACTCCTACTTTCCCACTGTTAGACATAAAAATTCTTCTGCTCAGAGCCGGTCCCTGCACTTTGCATTTGTGTCGCTGCCTGCCGTCGGCAGTGAAGTGTAAGTTCTTGTCATGGAGCTGTGCGCTGGCCTCCAGCGTGGCGAGGGGGAGGAAGAACACTTGCTCCCTGCACACGGTGATGCTTAGTGGCAAAGCCAGGTCCTGACCCCAGATCCGGGTCCACAGTCCCCTGGCCTTCTCGCTACGTCACCACACCATGCATGCTCTCCAGCGCCGTGTCCATCCAGCCCTCTGCTCACTTCAGGTTTACTCTGATGAGTTTTGGAGACAGCGTCTTGCTGGAGCTCAGGCAGCCAGGCCGTGATGGACACACCGTGTGCTTGGGGGCGAAGTTGGGCTTCTGAGGGCCACTGGGACTCCAGCAGTGTCTGCAGCCGCTCCCTCGGTGGCCTCAGCCATGCTATGCTTGGTCACAGGGAGCCCCAGGCTCCGGGAGGGAGGCCAAGCAGGCCTGCATAGGCCCTCCCCGACTCATAGCCAGGAGGGACAGGTGCAGTGAGGATCAGCGTCTGTGATTCGTCTGCCCAGGCGGGTGTACAGAGCAAGGGGGAGGCAGGCAGACCCCAGGACGCCGGGGACCTGCAGGGTGGGACGCCTCCAGCAGGCAGGTCTCCTCACCCACCTGGGACTTGGTCGTCTGAACTGACCTGTAGCCTGAGGGGCTGCACTGAGTGGACTGATGGGGGATTTCCAGCCCGGAGGCAGCCAGAGCCGGTGTGAGGGCCTTGGAGGTCGGACAGCTCTCAGTGGAGGCCTTGCTGTCTAGGGCTGTGGGTGCCAGGCTTCCCAGCCCTGCCGGTAGGAACAGCGATGCCCAGGCTCCTGTCCTCAGGGGAGAAACTCAGCCACTTGTCGCTGGGTGGGGAAAGGGCTCACACAGGATGCTCTTCTCATTTTGCTTTGTTTCCTGAGAAATCATCTCTATATAGTCCAGGCTGGCCTTCAACTCCCCATAATCCTCCTGCTTCAGCCTCGTGAGTGCTGGGGCCACGGTGTGAATGAGAGGGTGCAGCTCTCAGGAGAGGACAAGGGAATTGGGAGGAAGAAGAGATAGCTCCTGGAGATTTGGGAATGAGGACAGAAGATTTGTTGGGAAGTGAAACAAACAATTACATGACGTCTAGGACACAAAATGAATGCCGACACCACCTGCAAAAGAAAAGGTGCTGGAAATCACCAAATGTACTTCCGTGCCTTGACTGAAGAGGGCGCGCTAGAGCTGAAACACCCAGCGCTCCACACACCTCCAACCGCATCTGAAGACCGGCCAGGTTGGGGAAACTCCAGGTCGGGATGCTGAAGAGAAACACGCAGCAAGGACCCAAATTGAGAGTCAAAATTCTTCAGTGGGTGAAAGCAGTCCGCTACACTGGCGCGAATCACAGGAAAGGAGGCAGGCGCTGAGCCTCGTGGAGAGTTGCTGAGGAAATCTGGCGTGAGTCCTGGTGCGGGCCGACGCCCGCAGCTGCGCTACGCGCTGCGCGTGCTCATTCCCTGCACTCGGAGGGGGAAACGCTTCAGCTTGGGAATGAACCGGCAGAAACCAGTCCGGGCCGGGGCTATGGCCCATCAGCTTGAGCTCCTGCCTGGCAAGTGCAAGGTTTGAAGTTCCATCTCCAGTACCGCCAAAAAATCAAAACCAAACCAAAGCAAAACAAAAGAAGGGCTTGGTGATGCCTATGTCGTGGTGTCTCATGTGTAACATGAAGCCCACTGGCCCCATCTCTGTGGCCGAGTACTTAGAGGACATGTTGGACCCACCCAGCCACGGGATATTATGTGCACCATGGTCCGCTAGGAGAAAAATATTTCATAACTTCACCCAAAGTAAGTCAGATGTTTGGAGTGCTCCCAGGGAGATGGCCCTAGATGGTGGCTGAGGAAAAGGTGGCCTTCCAGCTGGTGGGACTGGGCTGGTGGGCAGCCTTGAGTGAGATATTTAAGGGTGTCCAGGCAATGTGCTGAAAGTGTGACGTCTGACTGCCCCTGGTGGAGGTGAGCCAAGCCTGCGTGAGCTCCAAGCCTTGCGCTGGCTGCCGAGTCCGAGTCCCTCATGCGTAGGGGCCATTGCTGAGCCGGGCTCCCGGCATTCTGGTATCGACATCTATGGGCGTCCGGAAGGTGCAGCTTTTCTCTTGCACATGAATTCTGTGTTGCTTTTCCTGTGCCTAAGTTTCAGAAAACACCCAGAGGAGCGAGAAAAGCATTCACTGCTTTGATCCACAGGTCTCTCAACGATCAGCAGTCTGCCTTTGCCGCCCTGCGCCCCCAGTGGAAGCTCTTGCGCAGCACAAGCGGTGGCTGGAGGTGTGCCCTCCCGCTGGGTTGCCATTCAGGAACTTCGCACGTGTTGCACACGCCTGAGGTCTACACTGACACGGACTGTCGTCTCGGTGGGACAGAGATGGGTGCCTCCGAGGACTGTGCAGCCGCAGCTTCACAGGTCTCAACTGCCCTGGAACCGCAGCCCTAACAGCGCCTGTGGACTCGAGTTATTTGTGCAGAATGGCGCAAGGAAAAGTAGCTTCTCTGGGCCCAGTAGGACAACAGATATTTCTTTAAAATGTGGGCACTGTTATCCGACTGGAGGTTCACGAGCCAGTGAAGCATGGCGGAGGCGGCAGCTGCGCAGGGATGCGGTATTTGGCGAGCCCTCAAGAGATGGGAGGAAGATTTAACTTCCTTGCCTTGCTGGCTCGGTTTGGTGAGCTGGCGTGGCAGTGACAGGTCAGCTTGGCGCTTTAATCCTTCGGTCTGCCTAAGAATCTAATAAAGGGGACACATTTCATATATGGAAGGTAACTAAGGGCATAACATAGTTTATTCCTTCACAGTCAATAAAAATAGCCCATTAAAAAAAAAAAAAAAAAAAAAAAAAGCATTGCTGAGCTCTCTCTGCAGCCCCGAGGGAGATTAAAAATAAATAAAATAAAATAAAAGAAGCTACATGTGGTGCATGGCTATAATCCCAGCACTTGGAAGGCTGAGGGAAGAGGATCATTGTGAGTTTGAGTCCAACCTGGGCTATAAATTGAGTTCAAAGCCAGCCTGAACTGCACAGTGGAGATCCTATGTTAAAAAGATAATAGGGGCCCAGCGGGATGGCTCAATGGTCTAAAGCGCCTGCTTGGGAAAGCTTAGGCGGCTGCAGGGACTGCGATTCTATCCCCGGCACCAAATGCTGCGCCAGCCCTGCCCTAGGGGCGGGCTGAGTCAGCCATAAAAATGAGTGGATAAACAAACAATGGTTCTGAAACAAGAAAATAAATAAGTTAATTAATTTTTTAAAAAGACAATAAATAAATAAATAATTCCCCTGTGAATCTGAGATTCACCCACGCACAGTGGAACTGGGCACCGAACCAAAAGACATAAGGTCAGTCGCCCGAGCACAGGGAGAGAAGCCACTTAGAATGTGCTTGCTGCCCCAAGCGGGGCACCCGTGTGCGGACACATGTGGAGCGCGACCCGGAGGTCCAGAGGGTTCAAGTGCAGTGAGGTAAAACGCTGCTCAGAAAGAAAGGAGCAGCCAGGGAGACAGCTCAGCAGCGTAGGCGCCTGCTTGGCAAGGCAAGGCCCTCAGTTTGATGCGGAGAAACACAATTGATTTTCGTATATTGATTTTCTATGCTGACACTTTGCCAAATTCCTGAGTAGCTTTAATTATTCTTCTCATGCTGAAATCATGTCAAGTTTGTTATACGGAATCCCCTTCAAGTTCTTCTTGCTCTCTTTGCTACCGCTCCCTCAGAGTTTGGGCAATCCCTTGATTTTTGGCATAAGATCTCAGAGGCAGATCATAGTTTCTCTTCCAAGACTAGAACTTAGCCACTTCTCCAGAGAGCCTGGCTTTCCCTTTGTGGGTGGTAGTGTTCAGATACTGTTAAAACATTCGACAGGAAAAGTACATTTTAAATTCTAAGTTCAAATTGTGGGGCTGGGGGATAGCCTGGTGGTCTAAGCACTTGCCTGGCAAGTGCAAGGTCCTGGGCTCAGTCCCCTGTGCTGCGTGCCGTGTTGACCCCCCACCCCCACCAAAACAACCCCAGCACATTGTAATCCCAGTACTGGGAGGCTGAGCCAGGAGGATCCCTGAGCTGCATAGTGAGACCCTGAACAAAGAAAGAAAGAAAGAAAAGAAAGAAAGCTATGTCTAATTCAATCTTACAGGACTCTAGCACTTCCTTATGGCCATTTTTTTTAAAGTTTGTTTTTTCTTAAAATTTAATTTTTTAGCCAGGCGTGGTGGCGCACGCCTGTAATACCAGCACTCGGGAGGCTGAGGTAGGAGGATCGGTGCGAGTTTGAGACCAGCCTGGGCTACAAAAGTGAGCTCAAGGCCAGCCTGAACTGCATAGCGAGATCCTGTCTCAAAAAGACAATCAATCAATCAATCAATAAATAAATAAAATAAAATAAAATAAAATTTAATTTTTTAAAAATGCATTTAGTACAGGATCTAAAGGGTCTCACCACATAGATCAGACTTGTAGTGAGCTGCCTGTGTTTGGCATCCCTGAGCACTGGAATTACAGGTGTGCACCACCATGCCCAGCCTCAATCACCATCTCAGCAGGACCTGGGTGAGGGGTGGCACCAGGTATTGCACCCCAGTCCCTGCGTCTGCCTAAACAGTGCTTTAATCCACTCAGCTATCTGGCTGGCCCTGGTGTTTTTTGTTTTTGTTTTTTAGAACCAGGGACTGAACTCAAGTCCTGTGTTTGCCAGGCAGGCACTTACTCTACTGAGCTATCTCCCCAGCCCTGGTGTAGGGCTTTTGATTCAGGGTCTGTTTATGTAGTTCTGAGTGGCCTAACTTACTCTGTAGCCAGGCTGACCGCACACTCATCACGATCCTCCTGCCTCAGCCTCCTCAGTGCTGAAGTTACGGGTGCGTGCCACCACCCTTGGCCAGAAGTATTGGCTTTATCAGCTTTGTCTGCTGGGAGAGTGAGCAGAAAGGCTGGCCTCGCGACTCTCCAGATGGGCAGCTCTTCGATAAAGGGGCTGCCTTTGTGGCCAGGCTTAGAGCTGGGTTGGCTCCTGGCACCGCTGGAGCCCAGGCTGCAGCACCTGGCTCAGTGCTGCACCAGCGTGGCAGGTAGTGTGGCAGCTCCTTGGAGGCCATCAGAAGACCTCTTCTCACTGGAGCTGCGTGGCACACACCCAGTTTTGTGGGTGAGAGCCGGGAGAGGCTGGGAGCACAGAGCGTCCTAGGCAGGGCAAGGTCTCATGCCTGTGTCCTCACTTCGATCTCTGCTCTTCTACCCACACTGAGCGAGTGCCCTCTGTACCCACGGCAAACTTTCAGCACTTAAAACGGTGCCTGGGAAGTACTGAGGCGTGTAGGAGTGCGCGGAGCTAGGGGGCAGGGTCCAGCCCCTGAGGTGCACAGAGGGCAGGCGGCCCACGAGCGGGAATCAACGTGGACGCGCTGGAGTCACCTCTCGGCTTCTTTAGCGTGGGTTTCTTTAGCCTGCTGGTTTCGTTGGTGCAGATGCTTGCTGAACTGGGCAGGAGTTTTCGGAGAAGCGAGGAGGAAGCGCCAGGGCTGCTTGTGTTCCCGGGAGTAAACCCCGCAGGGGTCTCTCAAGTGAGCGCATGCATTTCCACGTCTCAGGCTTAAACAGTTTAATGACTAATGAAAATTACCATGCTATGCAAACTGAAGCATTTGTCTGTTTTTAAGTTTGCTAGGTAAAGGGAAAATCACCCAGCCGTCTTTGCCTGCTCACCGTGGGGAATACGGAACATTCTAGGTGACGCCCTGAGCCGCACGGAGCTGTGGGAGGGGGCGGGACGAGGCGAACAGCCAAGTACAGCTCCAGACCTGCCCTCAGCACTCAGCGTGGGCCTGGGGAAGGATCCGGCCGCTTGGAAGGGGCAAGGGAGCGCTTCAGCACGCGGTGCCCTGAGCTCAGCAGGGCATGCGGTGCCGGACAACGCAGACCGGCTCCCGTTGACAGTTGTCCTGGCTGTCGGGACTGGGGGGTGCGGCCCCTTCCACCTACTGAGGTGGCGCTGTGAGGAGGTGCAGAGCACTAGTTGTGTGGACTTGGACAGGTCTATAAGACAGGAATGTATGAGCCCACACACGCATGCTTGTCATCCAGAGCAAAGGCTGGGGAGATAGCTCAGAAGAACAAGCTCTTGCCTGGCAAGTGCAAGGTCCTGAGTTCAATCCGCAGTACTGCAAAAGAAAAAAAAAAAACATAATGTCATCCAAAGCAAAATATCCCTAAAGCTATCCTAAATTCAAGGCATGACATTTGTGGAATTTCAAAGTAAACAATATATTGTATTAGTTACTTTTCTCTACTTGCTGGGACAAATACCCCACACTCAAAATGAGGGACGGAAAGGTTTATTTAGTTCACAGTTACTGGAGGTTTCACGACACTGTCCCTGCTCTATAGGGTCTGGAGGAGAGGCTGGGGCACTACTGTGTCCAGGATGATCCGCTCCACATCTCCAAGGGAGTCTGCTGGCTTGGGGAGCAAGGTGGGCTGTCACTTTAAAGGTCTGTGCTTCTCTGCCCCCCCCCAGCTGCGCCCTGGTCCTCTGGCCCTGCCCCTCAAGCCACTTGCTGCTGCTCCAGCTGCGTCTGCCCCATGATTTACAGGATGCTTTGGGGGCACATAGTTTTCTCTTCCTTCCTTCCTTCCTTCCTTTCTTTCTTTCTTTCTTTCTGTCCCCCCCCCCCTTTCTTTCCTTAGGGACCAGCGTTCAGACTTCCAACCTTGCACTTGCCAGACCGGCATATATGCCACAGAGCTATCTCTCAAGCCCCTGGTTTTCTTTTTTATCTTCATTTTCAATCATGAAAATGTGTAGGGATCCATCGAGCTCTTGCGGTACCCTGGGAAGTACAGTAGCGAGAATGAGGAAAAGATAGCTTAAAGATAAAAGCTAGGTCACGCGGAGCTCTCCTCTCTCTAGAGCGAAGGAGAGGAGCTGCCCAGGAGCGGTAGAGTGTTTATACCCCAGGGAGTTTATGCAGTTCAGCCTGTCAGCCGTCAGTCCTGCTGCTGCAGCCGCTCGCTGGAGGAGCCTTGCACTTGGCTGGCTCCGCCCCATGCAGGCTGGCTCCGCCCTGTGCAGGCTGACTCCGCCCCATGCATAGCTGGCTCCTCCCCACGCAGGCTGGCTCTGCCCCACACAAGCTGGCTCCGCCCTGTGCAGGCTGGCTCCTCCCTACGCACAGCTGGCTCCTCCCCACGCACGCTGGCTCCGCCCCACGCACGGCTGGCTCCGCCCTGTACTCTTAATTACTTTCTGGCTTCTGCAGCTCCCAACCGGAATGTGTGTAGTAGAGAAGTGGGGATGGAGGATGGATGAATTAGTAGAGTCCCATTGATCAGGTACAGTCTTTTTGATAATTTATCATTCCTGTCTCTTCCTGTTTGTACCCCCACTTTTTTTTCTCTTTTTTCGTATTTAGGACAGTGTCTACAGGGTCTCTATAGAGATTGGACCCGGAGTGATCCTCCTGTTTTCAGCCTCCCAAGTGCTGGCATTACAGACGCGTGTCACCACACCCAGCGTGTCTCAGTCGCTGTCTCAGCGATTAGACGTCAGGGATTGAGCCCCAGCCCCTGTGTCTGCCTGAGGAGGCTCTTTAATCCCCTGAGCTATCTAGCCAGCCCGTGCCCCACTTCTATCACACAGAATTTTCATGGTTTTTTTTTTTTATGGTCTTATGCACTGTTTTCCTGTTAGCATTACAGGGTAAAAGTTTCCTTGTCCACCATCCTCTCCCTGAACACTGCTTTTAGCTATTACACTGTCATCTGACATGAACATACCAAGTACTCTTCCACCTTAGATATAAAAAGTATTTTTGCAAAGTGAGAATGTGTTTTTTTAATTGGAAAAGATAAGAATTAATGCATGACATTTACATAGCACAGAAGGCAAACGTACTGTGTTTGCCCCCTATTTTTTGTGTATGTCTCTGTACTCACCTCACATGCAATCATAGTTTGTAAGCCTGTAATCTGTGTTTTTAAAAATTTTTATTTATTTACTTAATCTTTTTTTTTTTATTTTAGGGAAGAGTCTACAGGGTGGCCAGGGTCTCACTCCTAGATTAGACTCCATTGATCTGCCTATTTACAGCCTCCCAAGAGCTGGGGTTACAGGCGTGTGCCACCAAGCCCAGTCTCAATTGCCATCTCACCGCACCCCTGGCCCCTGCACCTGCTTGCAGGCCTTTACTCTGCTGAGCTATTTGGCCGGTCCTTGTTTTTGTTTGTTTGTTTGTTTTAAAACTTGACAATGGCAATAACAGCAACAAAGCCTTCTGGTAATGCACATTGTCAAAGAATGCCCCATATAAGGAGACTTTGGGGGGCATTTCAGATGTGCGCTGGGGAAATGTCTGGGTGGCTAGGGGCATGGGGAGGATTCACTGCATCCCATGCAATACCACCTGGAGCGCATCCGCCTTCAGTGCCTCTGCCTTGGCCGGCCTGGTTTCTTCTGCACTGTCCTGCACTGTCCCAGCACAGATCACTTGTGAGTGACTGTCAGGCCAGCAGGAGCTTGGGCCCTCACGGGGTTGTGTGCACTCCTGAGGCCCCCGCAGCCTGGTCCTGACTCACTTCTTGGCTGTTCCTCCTGCTCCTGCTCCCTGAGGCCCTCAACCTCAGCTGTTTCAAATGAGAATGTGGCCCTGTCACCACACAAGCACTCGCTCTCAGGGCTGCATGTCCCTGTGGGTGCCCTCCCATTGCCCTAAGATGCTGCTCTTTGCTCTCCTCCTCTGTCCTGGCCTGGCTCAGGCCTTCCTGAGCCAGGATTCCTGCCAGCATCCCTGCAGCGGCCTCAGCCCCGTCACAGCCCGGTCACAGGCGGGCCTGGCATCCTGAAGGGTGAGGCCGCTGTGGGAAAGACTGTAAACAGATCCATCACACAGTCAGGGAAAGATGCTTAGGATCAGTCGTAGCAGTGCAGCCTTTGCCATCTTGTGCCCGAGATGATCGTGTAGTCCCTGGTACCTAGAGGATCACCAAGAGCTGGTTGTCGCTTTTACAAACATTCCTCCAGATCATCTTCACACCTCAGGGATGCCTGGTCCTGGCACTATGGCAAAGGCCACCACTCAAGGCTCCTTGGAGCAGCTGGGGCCCGCGGGAAGTTCTGTTGTCCTTTTCTTTCCCCAGGAAGTGGCAGGGCAGGTGAGAGGGACTTCCCAGGCTGCCTCTTGAGAATCCGCACCTCTCGAGGACTCACGCAGTGTCCTGAACGCAGCGGGCTTGCATTGGGAAGACTGTGCCCTTCCAGCCACGTGCATCTGCAAGGACGAGGCACTGGAGCCTGCACCCTGGACAGGGGTGACCGCCACTCTGTATAAACTTGCATTGCTGGCCCCAAACGTGCTTGCTTTCTCATGCCTGCATTTTTTGCTGTTACATCTTTGCAGTGTGCGACAGTAGCATTCACCACGCAGACTTGGTGCGCGGCTGCAGGACGACTCCTCGCTTCTTTGTCTCCTCTGCTCCCTCCATCCTCTTCCCTCTCCTCATCTCTTGCCCCCTCCCTTTACCAAAAGACCTAGCTCCTGTTGCCGTTTATCTTTCTCTTGCTTTTAGTGTATATTTTCGGTTTCTCAAAAAAGAGAAAGCACACAGCATTTAAGCTTGCATGTCTGAGGGATTTCATTCTGCATGCTGGCCTCATGGCACAGCCATTTCCCTACAGATGGCTCCAGTTTATCCTTCTTCGTGGCAGTGTAGTACTCCTGGGTGTGTACACACATTTTCCTTATCCATCCTCTGCTGATGGGCACTGGGGCTGCTTCCAGGTGCTGTGCTGCTGTAAAGGCAAGTGTGCTCAGACCATGTAATGTGATGGCAGGGTCTTCTGGGAAGATAACTAGGAGGGGAGTGTCTGCCTTGAATAGACTTTGTCTCTAAGACTTTCCTATGCTGCCCTCTGCGAGTCTACACTAACTGAGTCCTGTAGCAGTGAGGCCTCTGGCTCCATGCAGAACCTTGTTTGGTTTTGCCATGCCCACCGATTGGTTGGGTGGGGTGCGAGACCCCACTGGCTTTGTACTGGAAATGAAGCTGAGATCTTTTCTGCTGAAAATTGGTGAGTCTTGTGTGAGCCTCTCCAAAGTGCCTATGAATATTGGTTCTCATTCTTTTTACTTTTCCTATACATTTGAGAAGGTTTTTTTTTTTTGTCTTTTTGAGACAAGGTCTTACTATGCAGTTCAGGCGGGCCCTGAGCTCAATTTATAGCCTAGGCTAGCCTTGAACTCTCAATGATCCTCCTGTCTTAGCCTCCCCAGTGCTGGCATAACAGGCACACACTACTATGCCTGCTGAAGAGTTCCTTAAATAGTCTGGATACTGATCGTGTGTGTGGGATTGCTGTTTAGCTAGATGTCAAAATAAGGTGTTTTTTTTTTTTTTTTTGTACAGGGTCTCACTACACAGCTTATAGTGATCCTCCTGTTTCCTGCCTCCCAAGTGCTGGGATTGCAGGCATGCACCACCATGCCTGGACTCCACCACTGGCTCAGCGTACTCATACTCCATAGTGGGGCCTTGGGGCCGGGAACCGAACCCTGGCCCCTGTGCTTCCTTGAGCAAGTGCTTAGTCTGTTGAGCCATACCACTGGCCCTCAGAACAAGTTGTTAAACTGTATGTAATCAAGCCAGGTGTGGTGGCACTTGGCTGTGATCCCAGCACTGGGGAGACTGAGGCAGGTGAGTTCGAGGCCAGCCGGAATCACATAGCAAAACTTTGTCTCAAGAAACCGAGTATTGGGCCCGGCAGGATGGCTCAGTGATCTAAAAGGCTGAGCTAGCCATAAAAATAAATAAATAAACAAACAAAAGTTCTGAAACAATAAAATAAAATAAAATAAAAAATTCTTAAAAAAAAAGAAAGAAACCGAGTACTAAGTGTACCTAACCACAGAAGCGGCTCTGAACCGTACGTGAACCCCCTCTGCTTCGTGGAAACTGCTCCTCCAGTGTTTCTGTTTTTTCCAGATGATGCAGACAGTGAGATGGTAAAGCCTTTGAGTTATGGTGGTGGCCCTGGGTATCGTGGTGACGATCAGCCTCAAGTTCCCCGGGAGCGATTGTCCCTCATCCTGCTGCAGGGGCCCTTCAATGAGCTGAGGTGCACCTGGAGGACATGGCTGGGCCTAGCATGCAGAGGGGACGGGACACAGTCAGGGCCTGGTAGGTTTGTCTCAGCCACTGTTTTCTAGCCACAGATCCCTACAAAGAGCTCATCCTGCATGCAGGCAGTGCCCACCCTCCGCCTGTCCCAGGGTTATGGGAGGGATCACCTGCGGTCTAGTACAAAGTGGCCATCAGGGTCTGAAGTGGCCCACAGCATGGGTCACTTCTGTGGCAGGTCTAGTGTCCTCTTTCTTGAGGGTCTTTGCCTGCGCAGTCCGCGTTGCCCTGAGGTCCTGAACCCATTCAGAACATTTCCATTTTCTGGTCACTGTGATTTTGGGGAGGAGCTGGAAGTCACATGGTGTTGGATCTGGAGAATTAGGAAGGTGAAACGCAGTCATGCGTTTATTGACAGAAAATGCTGCGAGTGGTTGTTCATTGAGGGGTGATTAGCTTGCTAAGTGAGTAAATTCATTACAGGGCCAGGTGTGCTGTTGAAGACCTGTAACCCTAGCCCTTGGGAGGCTGAGCGGGAGGATCCCTGCCAGCTCCAGGCCTGCCGGCCAGTGACATCCAAACTCACAAAGCATGTTTTAGTACAGTGAAACGCACACTGGTCACAAACTGGTCCTTGGCACCAGTGCCGTGGCTCCAACCAGACACCCAAGGGAGGCGTCCAGCCTGGTGGTGACAGTCACTCGCTGAAGAATGCAAATGCCCTCCTGCTGCAGGCTCTCATGCACCTACATGTGGCCCCAGATCACATCTGGGCCCAGATTATTCTGATGGATGGAGGGTGCTGATGCTACCCAGTCCCTCTTGGGGCTGTGGAGCCCTCAGTGACACGGGGACCCTGGCTCTGCCACCTGTCCCTTGGCAAGTGAGTTTTCTAAAGGCCCTCGCCTGGCAAGAGTGTGTATTCCTGGGCTGCTTCCTGGGGGCTGGCCACAGCCCTGAGCGGTGCATGTCCTTATTTATTCTTTTAAAAATTGAAGGGTCTCAGGAGATAGCTGGGAAGAATACATGTTTGTCTGGCAAGGTTCTGAGTTCAATCCCTGGTACCTAAAAAAAAAGAGATCAGCCTCCGTAGTGGTGCGCAGTCGCAACCTGGCCTTTTGTTTATTTTTTTTTTATTCTTGCAGGAGTCTGTAGCTTACTGATGAGAGCACCGGCAGCGGAGGGACTGTAGAGCACAGGTAGTGTGGGTTCTGTGCTGTGGCTGGTCTCCTCCACCCCTCCAGCTGCGGAGGAGCAGTGGCTGCCTAGTTGGGGTACCTGGGGGACTTTGCCTCCCACTTTACTTGCGGAGAAATAAAAGCTTTAGGGGATTGGGGAGATAGTTCAGTAGAGTAAGTGCTTTCCTGGCAAGTGTAAGGGCCTGAGTTCAATCCCTGATTCCATGCAAAGAAAAGAAAAGAAAAAGCTTCGTTCCCCTCCAGGTGTTATTCAGGGTCAGCTCCAGTGCAACTGTTTACCCTGCCCCCGGCACCCCATGCTACATGCCCCCCCCTTTCCTCCTTTCAGTCTTGTTTGCCCAGGACAATGCTAAGCCTTCTTCCCTGAGTGGCCACAGCCTCCCTCTACTGAAGTCCCGCCTCCGTGCTCAGGGCGGCCTTGTCTGCCAGGGTGAGTCACTGCCCCATGACTGGGGTGGCACCCAAGGAGCCTAGGGCAGCACGGAGGACTTAGGGCCCACGGACTCAGCATGGGCCCTGCAGAGGCTCCAGGGTACCTCCAGTGGGACCACGCCCCAAGGAGTTGCCCCATCCTGAGGGAGGGGGCTCTGGGGCTGGAATCGCGGGGCACAGACTTCTGAGAGCTCTCAATGCTGCGAGCAGTGGCCAGCAGAGTCAGTGGCTCTGGGTCTCTGACGCAGACCTGTGACCCTGGCACTTGGGAGGCTGAGGCAGGAGAAGTGCCTTGAGTTGAAGGTCAGCCTTGGCTACAGAGTGAGACCCTGTCTCAGAAAATAAAAGCAGTGAACAGCACACGTGCGCGCACACACACACACACACACACGGAATGGGAGGGTAAAAGTGCTTTTTTGGTGATCCTTACATGCCTGTAATCCCAGCACTTGGGAGGCTGAGACAGGAGGATCCTTGTGAGCTCAAGGCCAGCGTGGGCCACAAAGTGAGCTCAAGGCAGCCTGAGCTGCACAGTGAAACCCTGTCTCCAAAAAAAAAAAAAAAAAAACAAACAAACAAACAAAAAAAAGGTCAACTATGGAGGGCTAGAGGCACATCCCAAGCACTACTAGACTGGACACACGTTTAGGCCTCGCTGTATGACTCTCTTTTTGTATGTGTGAAGCTTTTCATAATACAATACTGTGTAAGAGACAGGCACTCCTGAAATCATGCTTTCTAGCCCACAATTATTTCTTTTGAAATAAAAACAGGTGACTCGTCCTGGGCTTTGCTTCCTTCCTGGCTTCCCCCGCCTGGGTCCCCACACCCGCCGGGCAGCTTCCTAATTGGCAGGGTCTTGATGGGCAGGCTCCTGCCCCTCCAGCTCCCAGTTTGAGCCCTGTTATTTGCCCCACTTAATAGGGACCCTGGGCTCCAGGGCTGCACATGACCCGGTCACAGGGGTCGGAGAGACGCTGTCCGGCCCTGGGGCACCACTCTGACCCTGCAGCCCCACCCTGTGCTCCTATTACCCTTATCTCAAGAAGGGACTGAAGCCCTGGCCCTAGTGGGAAAGTCGCCAGCCTGCACAGATCGCAGGGGACAGGGTTCTTTGTGCAGTGCTGCGTCGCTGTCATGCACTAGGCCACTTCGGAAAGCCTGTGTTCACCCTTCACTGTCTGTGTCCCCAAGTGCTCCCTCTGGGCACAGTTTGGCTGCCCTGGGCTTGGTCCCTGCAGGCAGCGATGACCCCTCTCTGGACCAGGGAGTTGTACTGAAGGGCCTGTGTCTACTGGCTCCTGCCAGTTGGGAAACGCCTGAGATACTCCAAGGAAGAGGGGTGATATGGGCTCCCTCCCTCCCAGGCTCAAAATCCTCGGGAATGGGGGACAGGCCACGAAGCCTGGGGCACTTCAGGTGCAGAGGGAGGCCACATACCTGCCTCAGGGTCTCCGCTGCCCAAGAGGAATAAGAGTGAATTGCTTACACTTAGCTCCACCAGGCCTCTGCCTTGGGAGGCTTTTGCACGGCAGCAGTGAGGGGTCGCCTGGGACCCCAGGGGCCTCGAGAGCTGTCACTCCGCAGTCTTGGTGGACCTGAGACCCTACTGAGCCAGAGGCCCTGACACAGAGTCCTGTTCTCTGTGCCCACGCACACCACGCATTTATAGGGCTTCATTTGCCAATACTCACCTGTGCTCTCTTTGATATTCCAAGCAGCCCCATGTTGCAGATGTGGAAACTGATGTAGGAGAGGCTGAGTCATGAGCCCTAACCCCTCAGTCAGTAGCTGGGAGAGAGAGAGAAAGGGGGGGAAGGGAGAGAAATATATATATATATAGAGAGAGAAACAGAGAGAGACAGACACAGAGAGAAACAGACAGAGAGACAGAGATGGAGATCTCTAGCCTCCTGTCTTGACTCTGGGCCTTCAGATTCCTGGTGCCACTTTCTAGGGATGAGAGCTACAGGTTGTGTTTCTTTTCTCCCAGTTGACGTTTAGTTAGGTCACTTAGTCTCCTGGGTATCAATTCGCCAATCTGTATACTGGGCCAGCCACCAGGCACCTACAAGGGCACGGGTTGTAGAGGATGCTCTGAGAGTTTGGAAAGTCAACCACAATCTGTGAATGAAGGGAGAGACCTTTGGGGGGGATCTCTGACCCATCTGCCCCAAGCGAGGTGGCCCCTCACCGGAGCAGTCTAAACCAGCTGCTCTGTCACCTAATACTGTGCCTCCCGTGTCATGGGTCTGAATCCACCCGTGGCTTCTGGGTTTCCAGATCAGCCTAGGTAGCACGGGGCTGGGGCTCGGTCTCCCTGATTCTGTGAAGCCCTGGCAGGTGGAACAGGCCTGGCACCCCGTGCGGAATGAGGGGTGGAAGGGAGGGACAGGGAGGAATCCAGCTGCGCGATGACGCTGCGAGCTTGGGTGATGACTGTAAGTTTGGGTGGGCTCTCCCGAGCCCTGCACCGGGACTCCCAGGTCTGGCTTCCTCCTAGCCGCCACGGGCAGGGCCACCATGTGACCCGCAGCCAGTGAGTGACCTCACGCCAGGACCCGGTCATACGGGGCCAAGTGGGTCCAGCGTCCGGTGTCTACGGCGGCGCTCGGCAGCGTCCGACCTCAGCCAGCTTCACTGCGCTCACGAAGCCAGTGCGGAGGAAGAACCGGGGAGCGTGCAGACCCGGGGTCTCCAGGCCGAGCGGACGCCCCGCTCCCCGCGTCCCGCGCCCGAGCTGCCACCCAGTCCCGGGCCGTACCTCTGAACCCGCGGCCGCTCCCGGAGGCCCGAGGCGCCGGCAGGCTGCTCTCACCCGGAGAGGAGACACCGGCCTGGCTCCGGATCCATACGCGTCCGCGCCGGGTTTTGGAGGCTGTGTTTACGTTGCCTCCATCCTCATCCCTGAGCTCGGCAAAAGCAGATTCCCAGCCGCACTGCCGGCCGGCGCGCTCCCGAGCCCGGCTTGCTCCCAGGGTCCCCGGCCCGGCCCGGCCGTTCAGGAGACGGCAAAAGGCAGGGAGCAAGGAGGCAGAGGATGAAAGATTCCGAAAATAAAGGTACGGGCCAGAGCGCGGAGCCCGAGGGTGGCGGGGTGACGCCGCACAGGTGGCGGCTGCCTTCCGGTCGTGGGTATCGCGCGTGGGTGCCTGGACTCCGGTTATGTAACCCGCGGGTCCACTCCCGGTGACTGGCAAATGGTGTGCTTTCCGCGCTCCAGTGCCGCCGTCCTAACAGCTCTGTTTTCGTGTTCTGTGGACCTAAATTTCTGTCTCACAGCTTGACCTATAGCGCTCCGGAATTCTGATCATTTTTGTTTCGGGTGTTCTCTTGAGCTCCTCGCGGACATGTGGGGCGCAGGGCGTGATGAGGATGCCCTGCGCGACTCGGGAACTGCAGGCAGGGTGCGTTCTGGAGGTAACTGAGCCCCAGGGCCCGCGGAGGGCATCCATCTTTCCGGTCCCTGGGGCGCTGCCCGACCGTCACAACTGTTTATCTTGAAGGGATCTTTGCGGGTACAACTGCCCCCAGCACCCCCAAGCCCCAGCCTGGCTCTAGCACTAATTAGGTGGGAGTGGTGGGGGAGGAGAGAAAGAGGTTTAGAGGAAACTCAGGAGGGAAAGAGGGCTCCCCGACATGAGTCAGCCACATTTTAAGTTGCGAAGCAAGAACTGGGGGTTTTAAAGCTCCCAGGCACCTTACATTTTCTGCCGCAGTTGGAGGAGCCCTGGACCCCTGGGCCCTAGAGGCTGCGTGTGGCCCTTCTGGGCCTCATCCTATAGTGTCCAGTTGGCCTACCCCGGCATCAGTGGTATTGCGCAGATTCGGGGTCCCCAGCCCCCCTCACATCCTGGCCCTGGGTGGCCTTCCCAGTCTTGTGTTTCTGGGGGTCATGCGACTTCCACCCTGCTATGAGCCCATTAGAAAGGAATTCCACGTTTAAAAGAGAAAAACAAGACAGCATACCCACCCCAGAACCGCAGAAAATCGCCATCCCCTATGCCCAGATAGCCCCACCAGGTGAGCAGGGCTGCAGGGTTTCCGGGAGCTGGGTTCTGCTCATCCAGGTGTGGATCTGTGTGGTTCCGAGGTTTAAATCTGAACTAAGCAGCTCTGCGTGGGCTGGGTGGGGAGCGTCTACAGACCGCTCTAAGCAGCCCCCCCCCCCCAAGGACCAAAGGGCGAACCACACTAGGTGTGAGCTCGCATATATACATGAACTCTGGGAACGACTGGCCTATCAGCGGGGATTTGCAGCGGCCGCAGAAAGGCTTCGCGGGAAGAAAAAAAAAGTGCTTATTTGCTAAGTCATGCTAGGCCCGGCGTGATTTAGAGAAAATTAAACCGAGGTCAGGATTCGCCATCCTGGGGACGGAACCGTGCCAGGTCTGAGTAGGTACGAGGCTGTCCGTGTCCTCTGGTCTGCAAGGAGCTGGAACTCAGCCTGAGAGAGTTGGGCTAGCGCAGTAGGGTCACCTCTCGGTGCCCCAGGAGGGTGAACGAGACCCTTCCTCCCTCACGCTCGGTTTCTCAAGGGTAGAAGGGGGGAAATTAGCGGGTGCTCCTGGTGCTACTGCTGGCCGGTGGGGGAGGATGAGGAAGTAACACAGTAGGCCTGAAGTAGCATTTCAGGGGCTCTGGAAGGGCAGGAGGGGATCCTTCTCTGGGCAAGAGGTCACCTCCATTCTGTGTAAACTAACCTGTCGCTCCCCATGGGGCTGCATGCTGTGTCCTGACAGCACGGACCCGGTGGGAACCTGGGAAGAACACAGATCCCGACTGGTTATTTGGTTGACAAGGAGTCTGCAGTATTGTTGCTCCTGCATGTGTGTGCCTGTGCGTTTGTGTGCAGGAAGAGCCCGTCTGTACTTCTCCTCAGACCCAGAACGGGTGCTGGGATCATAGGTGTGAGCCACCCTCCCTGGCTGTCTTTGAGTATTTTATATAACAAGGTCTAAAGACAAAGATAAGAAAGGAGAGAACTTGATTATTTATTTATTTATTTATTTATTTATTTATTTATTTATTTATTTATTTATTTATGCTATGGCTGGCTCAGCCTGGCCTGGGAGTGGGGCTAGCACAGCATGTGGTGCCAGGGATCCAACCATGGTCCCTGTGGTTGCCTAAGCAGGTGCTATAGACTGCTGAGCTATTCCACCAGCCCCATAGGTGGAATTCTTTTTAATAGGTTAGAAAAAGTTTTCTTCTGCTATTTTTCTATATTTTATTTCAAAATAACGAACATGCCACTTTGAGAACAAATGAAGATGCTCAGAACACTTAATAGAAGCTGAGCATTGCGCGTGTGCCAGTGGCCTTGAAATAGCTGCTATTTGGAGGTGTCACCAAACCTGACTGGGCGTTGGGCAGTCAGACCCTGCTTTTTAGGCTCTGAGTGTTTAAGAAATAATATGCTGTCCCAGCCAGGAGGCCTGTTGCTGGTGAACTATGTTAGAGGCATATGGGGCCATTGAAGACGGCAATTTGGAAGAAATGGAAGAGGAAGTACGGCTTAAGAAGAGAAAAAGGAGAAAAAATGTGGACAAAGATCCTGTGAAGGAAGATGTAGAAAAAGCTAAGAAGAGGCGAGGCCGCCCCCCAGCCAAGAAGCTATCACCAATCCCCCCAAACTGACAAAACAGATGAATGCTATCATTGATACTGTGATCAACTACAAAGATAGTTCAGGGCAGCAGCTCAGTGAAGTCTTCATTCAGTTACCTTCCAGGAAAGAGTTACCAGAATACTATGAATTAATTAGGAAGCCACTGGATTTCAAAAAAATAAAGGAAAGAATTCGTAATCATAAGTACCGGAGCCTGGGTAACCTGGAGAAAGATGTCATGCTTCTGTGTCACAATGCTCAGACGTTCAACTTGGAGGGATCCCAGATCTACGAAGACTCCTTCGTCTTACAGTCGGTGTTTAAGAGTGCGCGGCAGAAAATCGCCAAAGAGGAAGAAAGTGAGGAGGAAAGCAATGAGGAAGAGGAAGAGGAAGATGAAGAGGAGTCTGAGTCTGAGGCAAAATCTGTTCAGGTGAAAATCAAGCTCAACAAGAGAGATGAGAAAGCCCGGGACAAAGGAAAAGGCAAGAAAAGGCCAAATCGAGGCAAAGCCAAGCCAGCGGTGAGCGACTTTGACAGCGACGAGGAGCCGGATGAAAATGACCAGTCAGAAGCAAGCGGGGCGGATGACGAGTGATCCCAGTGGAGCTGAGTATTCTCCCTCCCCTCTCCCATTCCTGCCCAGTGGCTTCGCGTGTCCTGCGGGCACTGGGTTCTTTCTGTGTCCTCCTCATCTTATAATCTAGCTTTAGAATAGTGCCAGACAAACATATGATATCATGGTATAAAAAACACAAAGTTTGTAACATATTGTGACCAAATGGGCCTCTAAGATTCAAAGATTAAAACAAACGAAAGCTTTTGATGGAAAATGTGGGTGGACAGTATATTTCTATGGGTGGGTCTAATTTGGTAAAGGTTTGTGCCTGGTTTTATCACCTGTTTGGATGAGATTTTTGTCTTTTGTAGCACTGGTAACCAGGAGAAGCCATTAAAAGCCACTGGTTATTTTATTTTTCATCAGGCAATTTTCAAGATTTTTATTTGTTCGGTATATATTTTTTTACACTGTGGTACATATAAGCAACTTTAATAGGTGATAAATGTACAGTAGTTAGATTTCACCTACATATACATTTTTCCACGTTATGCTCTATGATCTGAAAAACGCTTCTTAAATTGTGTAAGATTTATGTCTACCGTAAGCATTGCTTTTTTTTTTTGCTCTTGGTTTTAAAAAATTTTGTTGAAAACGTTATTGAATATTGCGATCTATATAGTGTACTGGATGGCTTCTTTTGTCCACCTGATTCCTGTGTCACCAATGTGTATCGTCTCCGTCTCCCTAAAGTGTAATCTTTGCTTTCTTTGCACAATGTCTTTGGTTGCAAGTCATAAGCCTGAGGCAAATAAAATTCCAGTAATTTCGAAAAAAAAAGGAATAATATGCTATCCATACTGTAAGAGAATCCCACAGTTCTGGTGTCTTGTGCCCACCGCGACTGCTGTGGTGCTCAGACCCTTCCAGAGATGCTTGCTGCTGGGAGGCGGCTTTTCCCCGGGCGGTCTGCGGGCCTGAATGATTGCCCAGGGTCTTGGCCTCCTGTGTGGTGCGTGGACTCGCTGGAAATCTGCATGTTTGTTAAGTGTCACATGATTCAGGGGCCTTAGGTGGCATTCCTGGGCAGAGACAGAAATGCTTGCTGTCCTGCTGTCGTGCTCTGGACCATTCCATTCAGTGACAGTTTAGCCCGTGTCCTTTTCCACTGTCAGGTGTTTTGCTAATGAGGTAGGCAGAACCCGCCATGCTGCTCTGGGCCTAGATTATCAGGCAGCCTTATGTGTGCACTGCAGTTTCCAGGCTCAAAAATGCTGTGTAGGCCTAAGGAAGAGCACGCTTCGGCCTGTGCATAAAACCGCTTACCCGGGGAGGCTGGCTGTATCTGAGACACCAGCTAGCCTGTCCTGTTCGTCTACACCTGGGTTACTGAGCCTGGTGGCTTCCTTCTGTCCTCTAGTGCCACTCTGCCTTAGTGTTCAGGCATTGGGACACATTTGTTTGTGTTAGAAATCATTTACTTCACATCTACCTGCATTGTAGCTGAGATTATGTATGTTTGGCTTTCTGCTGGCTGTGTTATCTTTGAATTTCCCACCAAGATATTCAGTAGAAATATGGACTGTTTTAATATTAATGTGCATTGGCATGGAGCTCTCAGTTGCTCAGTCAAATGACTCGAGTTTTGACCCTTGGTCTGTCTAGGAAGGGCCCTAGCCAACATTGGAGCTTCCGGGAATTCTGTATCCGGTCTGTGTTTCTGGCTGTTTACGAGGCACTCACAGGAGTTCACACATCTGGAGAGAACTGGGCATGAGCCAGGCTCCTGGGGATGGATAGATACTTCGACTGACAAAGCTGTGAGCACTGAGACCACCAGCCACGGAGTAGCTCATGTTGTTGTAGCTGCCCCTTTGTTTATTTTTTAAAAGAGTTATTTATTTATTTGGTACAGGGTCTCACTACACAGGTCCAATTCCTAGTGGTCCCCCATCCTCCTATCTGAGCCTCCCCAGCACTGGGATTACAGGCCTGCATGACCGAGCCTGGTGTCAGTGGCCAGCTTGGCAGGGGCCCTGTGTGCCATGCAGTACTGGAGAATCGAACTTGGGTCCTTGTGCTCGCCAGGCAGGCACTTAGACCTCTGTTCTATCTCCCCAGCCTGTAGCCACCTTTTAAAATTTCATTCTTGAGTTGTTCCTGCAGTGTAGAAATAGAATTCATGTTTATACGTTGATGCTACTTCTGTGTCTTTGCTAAGTTCACTAATGTTAATAGTTTTCAGACTTTCAGGCTCCACTATGGAGGCAGTTGGCTTTCAGAAAATAATGGCAGTTGTATTTCTTCTTTTCCAGTTGTTATACCTCTCCTTCCGCCTTACTGCACAGTCAAGGGCCTCTCTGTAAACACTGAGTAGAAACAGCAATGGTGCACACCTGTATCTTGTTCTTGATTCTGGGCAGACCTGATACTTTTCTACCACTACGTGTAGTGTGTCATAAGGGACTCACATAGGCAACTGTCTTTAGGTGAAGACGTTATATAGGACACATTTTTTTTTTAAAATCATGAATCAATTTTGAGTTTTGTCAAATATTTTTTATTTTGTTAGTTGGATGGTGAATTTCATTTTTTAAAATTTTATTTATTTCTTTATTTTTTTTGTTTCAGAACCTTTGTTTGTTTATTCAGTCATTTTTTATGGCCGGCTCAGCCTGCCCCGAGGGCAGGGCTGGCACAGCATGTGGTGCTGGAGATCAAAACGGGGTCCCTGCAGCCACTTGCAGGCGCTTTAGACCACTGAGCCATCCTATCGGGCCCTTAAATTACATTTTTTTCGAGGCAGGGTCTCACTATGTAGACCAGGCTGGTCTTGAACTTGGGATTCTCCTGCCTCAGCCTCTGGAGTACAGGGATTACAAGTGCCTCTTATTTTTGCAATAAAGTCAGCTAGGCTATGCTGTTATCCTTTTCATAAACTGGTGGATTTGCCTGGCTAATGTTTTATTGAGAGATTTATTTTGTTTTGTTTTATTTTATTGTACTTTTTAAGGACTACCTAGGCTCATGAGATTGACCCACCTGCGCTTTCTTTTTTCCTTTTCTTATGTATGTGGTACGGGGGTCTCGCTATGTAGCTTCAGCTTCCCTAGTGCTGGGACTACAGGTGTGCGACCTTGTCCCTGGACTGCATTGCCGCCTCTGTGTGCTTGGGGGCGGGGCCAGTGCGGCAGGCAGGACTGGGTACTGAACCCTGGTTCCTGTGCTTGCCAAGTCCGCTGAGCTATCTCGACGGCCACCACACCTGCCCCCCCCCCCCCCGTGGTGCCTTGGGAACTAACAGCCAGGACACAGCAACCTTGAAAAATGGATTCAGAACATCTGTTTTCCTTAGAACATTCCCTGGAAGAGCACTATTATCCTGAAGGCTTCGCTTGCACGTGTAGGACATTAACAGGGAAGACGTGTGGGCTGAAAAACTGTTGTTGGGAAACTTTAGAATGTGGATTTGAATTTTTAATAGAGACACTGTTATTCAAGTGGCTCTTTCTGTGTTTGAGTGAGCGGTATCTTTTTTAGGAATTTCCCCATTTCATCTAAATTGCCGAGTTCAATAATGTTTTGTTTATGCTCCTTGTGTTTGTATGAGTACTGTACATTTATTTACAGTGGCTGGCCTTTATTTTCCATTCCTGAATTGATATTCCTATTTTTAAAATTTTATTTATTTTGTGGCTGTGTGGCTGGCATGGTTTGTGGAGCCAAGATTGAACCTCGGTCGCTGTGCGCTTGCCTGAGCTTACCTGGGCAGGTGCTTGAGACCCCTGAGCTATCTCAACGGCCTCTCCTTTTTTTTTTTTTTTTGAGACAGGGTCTCACTATGCAGTTCAGGCTGGCCTTGAGCTCACTTTTGTAGCCCAGGCTGGTCTTGAACTTGCACCGATCCACCAGCCTCAACCTCCCAAGTGCTGGGATTACAGCTGTGTGCCACCCCGCCCGGCGTTCCTATTTTTTTATACTGACAATTCCCACTTTGGTGCACATTACCAAAGCTTTATGAATCCAGCAACATTCGTAATCTTTATCTTGTTTTTTCAGTATTGTATTTTTTATTTTGTGCCTGGGGAACTTCTACTGTTTTTGTTTGTTTGTTTCAGAACTTTTGTTTGTTTGTGTATTTATTTTTATGGCCAGCTCAGCCTGCCCCGAGGGCATGGCTGGCACAGCATGTAATGCCGGGGATCAAACCATGGTCCCTGTAGCCACCCAAGCTTTCCTAAGCAAGCGCTTTACACCACTGAGCCATCCTGATGGACCCCATTCCACTGTTATCTTTATTATTTCCTTTCAGATTGTGGAAATCTTTTTCTTTTCTTTTTGATTTTTTTGTGCTACCAGGGATCAAACTCGGGACCTTGCACTTGTGAGGCAGGTGCTTATACCACTGAGCTCTCTCCCAGGCCCTGGAAATCTTTTCTTAAGAAAAAATTTTTGATCTTTGATTTTCAGCTTTTCTTTTTTATATTATGGCTGGCTTAGCCTACCCTGGGGTGGGGCTGGCACAGCATGTGGTGCTGGGGATTGAACCCGAGGTCCATGCAGTTGCCTAAGCTTGCCTAAGTAGGTGCCTTAGACCACTGAGCCATCTCTCTGGCCCGTCAGCTTTTCTTTTAAAAATATTTGTAAGGATATAAAGTTTTCTTTGGATAACAGTGTTTGCTGCACCTGCATTATTGTCACATTTTTATTATTATTTATTTTAAAATATTTTATAATTTTCATTGCAGCTGATTTGTTAAAATGAGCTTTTTATTGTATTGTACTGTATTTTTATTTTTCTATATATTTAGTACAGGGCCTACAGGGTCTCACTACACAGATCACTACAGTAGTGATCCTCCTGTTTCAGCCTCCCAAGCAAAGGGCGCCACCACGACCAGTCTCATTTTCCATCTCAGCGCCCCACAGGAGCATATAAAAATGTATTTCTTCATTTGTAAGTGGTTGTAGGAGTTTCTAGTTTTTTTTTGTTTTTTTCTTTCCTACTGATTTCCAGTTTATTTTCATAGGGAGAGAAGATGCTTGGGGTGATTTGAGTTTTTTGAAGTTCTTTGAGACTTTGAGACCCTTGTATATGGTTCATTTTCCTATTTTCTTCTCTTCTTCTTCTACTTCTTCTCCTTCTCCTCCTTTTCTTCTTTTGGTACAGGTGATCAAACTCAGGACCTTGCGCTTGCCAGCTAGGCACTTAAACAGCCTATCTTCTCGGTCCCCTAGTTTATTCTCATGTATGTATATTGTGTATGTACTAAAAAGAATGCATGTAGGTTGTTTGGTTCTGTGCATTATAATTTTTAATTTCCCCTTTTCTTTTTCTGTTTGCTGTTTTTTTCTTTTCATAATTTTGAGGCTCTGCCTTCAGGTGCATACCATACACTGTTCTTGGTAGTGGGGATCGAACTCGGGACCTTTCACTTGCCAGGCAGGCACTTATGCTGCTGAGCTATCTCCTTGGCCCAATGTACACTCACAGCTGTTGTATCTTCATTATGAAATATCTCTCTATCTTTAGTCCTGTTTCCTGCCTTAAAGGCTGCGGTTCTGGTGTTAACATAACTATACCAGCTTTACTGGGTTAACTGATACATGTTATACATCTACACATTTTTCTAATTTTTCTGTGCCATTGTATTTAATCTATACCTTTTTAATATTTTAATTTGAAGAGTAAGAACAGAAGCAAAAACAAATAGAAAAAATGACAGGAACAGGATAACACAATAACATGTATTATGTAATCTATACTTTTCACAAGATGCTTATGCATTTATTTCTGAAAGAAATCCCTCTGACAGCTTGGTTTCTGGTTTGATTATTGATATAGGTGTAGAATTGCATGGTCAGTTATTACTTGCTTACTATTTGTACACTTTTTTTTTTTGTTGTTTGTTTGGTTGGTTTTGTCTCTTTTTATTTCCTCTCTTTGATACCAGAGATTGAACTCAGGACCGTGTGCATGCCAGGCAGGCACTAATGCCATGGAGCTATCTTCCCAGACCTTTTGTTTGGTTTTGGTTTCTTGAGATGGGGTCTCACTGTGCAGTCCAGGCTGGCTTCACACTTGCAGCGATCCTCCTGCTTCAGCCTACCGAGTGCTAGGATTACAGGTGTTTTAAAACAATTTTCTTTTGAATTGATCAAGTGTTATTAATATTTTTAATGAAGCATTATTTTAAACTTTACTCTTTTCCTTTCTACTAGTGAGAGGTTTGCAGTTTTCATTTTACTTTGTGTGTGTGTGCATGTGTGCGTGTGTGCGTGTGTGCGTGCATGTGTGTGTGTGTGTGTGTGTGTAGACCCTGCATTTTAACTGACGTTAGGATTTTAGGACACTCCCAGTCACGTGCTCTGTCACCTCTCCCATTCCTTTTGTGTTATTTCCAAGAACCATCTCTTCTGCACATCCTCGGAGTCCCCATGAGAGGCCGCAGCTGCTGGGGTTGGAGTCTGTGTTCAGATCCAGCGCCCACTTGCTCTGGTCGCCAGATGTCGCCTCTTCCTGCACTCCTTCGTGTTCCCTCTGCCGTCTTTTGCATTACAGACTCTTTTCAGTGTTCTGGCGGACCATCTCTGCTAGAAAAAGTTAAGAGTTTTTGTGACTTAGAAATGAACTAACTTCATCTTTGCTCTTTGAAGGGTGGCTTCATTGGGCTCTTAGAGCCAGGGGAAGCTGGGAGCTGTGCGCCCCAGGACTTCCCGCTACCAGGGGAGCTGAGGCGGGAGGAGGGTGACATGAGCGTGAGTTCAAGGCTAGCCCAGGCTGGTTTGGACACCGTAGCAATAATCCTGGGAAGACAGACACCTCATGTGACAGATGTCCTTGCATTGTTTCCTTGGTTACGTCTCTCATTGCTGGGAGGAAATACCCAGAACCCACAGTTAAAGGAGAAGAGGTTTATTTTAGTGCCCAGTTTTCAGTCCCTACTCAGCTGGCTCCCAGGCTTCTCTGTCCCTGTGTGCCATCCCGGCCACATGCCTATTGATGCCGCCCGCCACCAGGGCGGGCCTTCCTGTTATCAGCACCCAGAACCACGTCGAACCGGTCAGTGAATTAATTCAGTCACTGCACACTTAATCCGTCGCATTTATCCCTAGTCGCATACCCATGATCCAGCCATCTGTGGAAAGGCCCAGCAAGGGAGCGTGAGGCTTCGGGGGACACAAACAATAGAAACTGGCTTCTGGCTTTCATCGTTTCCCAGAAAAATTGGCCGCTTCGAGGTCTCCCCAGAATCTCACAGCAGCAGGAGCCACAGTGGGGCACAGGCCACCTCCACCCCTCAACTGGGAAAAAATAGCCAAAATTTAAATTGCTCACCAGCGAGCTAAAATCAGCTCAGCAAGAGGAGCTGGCACACCTCGTGCCAGGCCCTGGCTGGGCTTCACAGGCACAGACCTGCCTTCTGGGGAGCAGGCGTGGCTCAGGTGACTGCGAGCCCCCCCACTTCGCAGGAGATGAAAAGGTTTTCAAACAGCCAGAAAAGAGGACAGGAGGGAGGGCGGAGAAGGAGGCGGAGCGAGGCGCGAGGCGCGAGGCGCTGGCCCTTTGGGCCTCGCTTGGGGCTCCCAGGGGGCTCCGGCCTGCGCTGCATTGATTCTCCCACCTCTGATCAGCAAGTTTAAAAGTCAGACGGGGGGGGGGGGGCGAGGCCCGGCAGGATGGCTCAGTGGTCTAAGGCGCCTGCTTAGGAAAGCTTGGGCCGCTGCCGGGACCACGGTTCCATCCCCGGCACCACATGCTGCACCAGCCCTGCCCTCGGGACGGGCTGAGCTGGCCATAAAAATGAGTGAATAAACAAACAAAGGTTCTGAAACAAGAAAAAAAAAAATTCTTACAGAAAAATAAAATAAAATCTTCAAAAAAAGAAAGAAAAAAAAAGAATTCTCACTGAATTTTTTCTGTATTATTAATATTTTTATATTTAGTACAGGGTTGGATTAGAGGGGTGCGCCACCAAGCCCAGTCTCTATCCATATCTCAGCATGCCCTGGGGGTGGGGTGCATGGCACAGCAGGGATCGAACCCCAGTCCCTGTGTCTGCCTAGCAGGCACTTTAACCTGCTGAACTACCTGGCTGACCTTTGTTTTATTTTTTTTTTAAATTTTTATTTATTTATTTTTTTCTTGTTTCAGAAGCTTTGTTTATTTTTATTCACTCATTGTTATGGCCAGCCCAGCCCACCCCGAGGGCAGGACTGGCGCAGCATGTGGTGCTGGGGATCGAACTGCAGTCGAACCTTTGTTTTACTGGTATATAATTTATGTCATAAAATCTGACCATTTAAAATGCACAGCGCTGTGGTTTTTAGTGTGTGCGTAAGGCTGCATGATCGGACTGCGTGGCCTCTTCCCCACCCGCAGGGACCCCTGGTGCCCTCAGACTTCACCTCCTGGGCTCCCAGCAGTCGCCTGTCTGGCTGCCTACAGATGAGTTGGGTGTGGTGGGCTGGTTCCCTGTGTCTTGGTGTCCCCAGGGTGTGCCCTCCTGAGGCATGCCTCTGTGTGTGTGTGTGTACACTGCCTTCCTGGTTTGAGCCGTATCCCCAGCCGTGTCCCTGTCACATAGCTGCCACACTCTTGAGCTGCGGCACCTGGGCCCTCCCTGGCCCCTAGTGGGTCTCCCATTCTATTTTGGGTGGCCTCCTGCAGTCACCCGCACCTTAGGGTGCCACCCCAGCTCAGCGTCCGATGAGCCGAAGGGCATCCTTTGTTTACTCGCCTTCTTGGGCCATGCACACCCGCTGACTTTTTAAAAACATTGTGTTTGGGAGCTAGCGAGGTAGCTCAACAGACTAACGTGCCTGCAAGCACAGGGATTGTGGGTCAACCCCCAGCACCACATGTAGCGCCAGGCCTCACCCCAGGGCAGGTCGAACTTGCCAGAGTCAGGATGGCCATGGGACACAGGCCTGTAATCCCAGCGCCGGGGAAGAGGAAACAGGGGATCACTGAGCATTCGAGCTGCAACAACCAAATATGCTAAAAACTAAAACACAAAAAAAACCAGACAAAAACATTAATGTTGCCAGTGCAGTTGGGGTGGACCGGGTGAGCACTTTCACCGTGGGGAGTCTGCGCCGGGGCTCGCTGCACCTCACTTTTTCCCTCCAGCCCCTCTTCCCTTCCTGTGCTGCCATTGTTCCTTCTAGTCTCTGGTTTTTCTCTTCCCCTCCTGCTCCCTTGTTCCCCTTCCCACTGAACAGTTTCTTCCCATCTCCCAGTCATCTGTGTGCTGTGCCACGTTTCGTGGTGCACAGAGGGACCGGAACTTGTCCCCGATTCCCAGCTGTCCCCTAACAGTTTTCCTGTATCCACACATCACCGCTCATGGTGTTTACCTTCCTTTGTGTTACATTTTGGCTTCCTTGCGGTGGTGGTGGTGCAGGGGGAGAGCTGTCCCAGCTCGGGCCCTGTCCTGCGTCACTGAGTTGTGCCTGGGACCCAGTGCCTGGGACCCAGGCAGAGAACGCTTCAGCCCTTCTCCCTTCCACTTAGGGACGGGGAAGACCGTGACAGGCGCCTGTTCACGTGACTGTTTCTGGGTTCGAGCTGCAGCGCTCAGCAGTCCCCGGCCTTGGCCATGCCGCTAGCGGAGTCCCGAGGTGTGCGGAAGGTGGTCCTTGTTGGCTGTCGCTGTGCGTGGATCTCCGGCACTAGTCACGCAGGAGCAGCAAGGCCGTGAGCTGTGTCTTTTGTCTTGTCTGACAAATGCAGAAAACTACTGTGGAAAGGAGGCGAGGAGCGTTGGCTTTCACGTGACCCTGATGAGGTGGTGCATTTGATTCCAGTCTTGGTAGGCAAAGTAGGTGAACTGAGCAACAGTGCCGGTGCTCTACTCGCTGTTTCCCCTGTAACGCTGGCTAAGTGCCTTTTTAGCATTTGTTTCTGAGTCTAATTCTAGCAGCAATCCTGACAGATAGGTGTTAGTGTATCCCTTTTATTGATGAAGACATTAAACATTAGAGTTGTAAAGTATCTCTGTCTCCTGCCTGTAATCCCACCTCCTGAGGAGACAGAGGCAGAAGGGCTGTAAGTTCCAGACTACCCAGATAACTTAGTGACATGCTGTCACAAAATAAATAGTAAAAAGTACTTGGGAGGGGGCCTGGGGAGATATCCTGGTGGTCTAAACAAGCGCAAGGACCCGGGTTCCATCGCCAGTACCACATGCCATGCAGACCCCAAACTCTGGGTGCTCTGGGCGCATGGAACCCCAGGTGCACTGTGCTGGCCTCCTAAACGGGGCATGGTGATACACACCTGTAACCCCAGTGCTGGGGAGGCTGAAAACGGGGAGTCCAAGCTGCGTAGTGAGACCCTGTACCCAATACAAAACATAGACGAAAACAACAACAAAATCCCCTAGTACTGGGGATTTACCTCAACGTGGAGTCCGCTCAGTGTAGACACCGCGTTCCCTACTCCCCAAGTTATGAAGTCACCTGCCCAGAGTCCTGCAGCCCCATGGCTGTCACAGCTTAGATCTTCAAGGCTCGTGCATTGAAATCGTGGTCCACAGAGGTGCTGGTGCTCGGAAAGGTTGTTCACTCCGGGAGGCACCTCTCGGGAGGGAGAGTGATGACGGGGTGCAGCCCTTCGAGGGGACTTGGGGACCCACCTCTTTCTCTCTGTCTCCTGGCTGCCGTGACCTGCGGAGTAGCCAGTCATGGTTGCACCCTGGACACCAGGGCCCAGTACAGCCTCTGGATTCTGTAAGTGGATTCTCTCAGGGGTCTTGTCACAGTAACCGAGGTCTGACACGGTGGGGGACCCAAGGCTCCCAAAGAGGCTTCTGCGAGCCACAGCCCATGTTTCCTCTGCTGTTGGGGTTCTCTACCTATTAGCAGAGCCTGCCACACGGTGATGGTTTCTGCCCATACGGAAGCTTCCTTCTGAAATCTACAGGGGCTCACTGTGAGAGAAGAGCGGACTCAGTGATTCTCCTGTTCTTTAGCCTCCCAGGCGCTGGGATTACAGGTGTGAGTCACCACACCCAGTCTCAGTAGCCATCTCGGTGCACTCCAGGGGTGGGGCCAGCCTGGCCCACTGGGGATTGAACCCCGGCCACTGCTCTATGCCTAAGCAGGTGCTTTAGTCTGAGCTGTCTGGCCGGCCCTGAAAGTTGTTATTCTTAAACTAATCCCGAGAGCACCTAAACCAGTGAGTGGGTAAATGGTGGTGGTGCGGCTTGGCGGAGATCTGCCAACGGGGATCACTCCACGGTGGTACAGCTGCACCAACTGCCAGAGGCTTTTGTTTGTGGATTTATCAGAAAATCCCCTTAAAGCAAATTAACAGCCCATTCAAAGCATGCAGACAGCTGAAGCTGTGTAATGTAAGAACGAAGGTGGCTGGGGGAGGGGGAGCTTCTGGACCAGATACCTGCAGGCCCATGCTCGGTGCTTGGTGCTGGGTGCTGGGTGCTCCATGCTGGGTGCTGGGTGCTCGGTGCTCGGTGCTGGGTGCTCGGTGCGCGGCAGGGCTGGGAGGCGCTGCCACCGCTTGCTGTGGCCAGACTTCCCTTTCTCCTCTGAAAGCACTGCCTTGGTGGCCCTTAGATCTTCACTGTCCCTTCCAGCTACAGCGGCTTCCCTCATTCATTTGACTTTATTGTCCTTAGGGAACAGGCCCATTTCACTGAGCTCTGGAGAAGGCTGAAGACCAGAGGTGGCGGCTGTGTGTTTCCCCCTACAGGCTCCGCCCCTTGGTGTCCCTCAGGTGACACCAGTAGGCCTGTCAGGTGCCTGGAGGCTCGCAGGGCTGGGCAGCTAGTGCAGCTGTGTTCTTCCTTGACTTGAGGGTTGCCTGCTGCTCCCCCGCCTGGGGTCTTTTGGGTGGTGGCCCTCTCGGTGGCATTTGGGGAACTCAGCTCTCAGTGGTTGGGGCCAAGGAGGGACACCCGAGAGCTCACTCTGCATGGACTTTTGCTCGCCCTGCTTGGGCTTTGGTCCTGCTTCACTGCTCACTGCACCGCTTGCCCTGGAGCGGGGTGCCGTCAGGTCAGGTTCTGCGGGGTTCCAGGCAGAGCCCGGCTTCTGGTCAGACTCTGGTTGTCTTGATTCTGCTTTTACCTCCCAAAGTTGTTGCTGGTGTCCTTTGAATTCTAAGTAAAGGTTAAAAAGTTGGGAAGAAAATCACAAGCGGGAGGCTTACCCTGAGGATGGAGTCGGGAGGCGCAGCCTGTGAGGGTGGGTGAGGGCGGGGCGTAGCGCGCTGCGGTCTGCCCTGAGGGGAGCCGATGGATGCTGGCTTCGGAGTCCTTCGTGCCGCCCTGAGTGCTGAAGGTCAAAGAGCTCTGAAACATGCAGCCGACATTTAAGTTCAGAATATGCAGAAGCACGCACCACATCTGTATGTATAGACTAGTAATTTTTACGCAGGGAGTATGTGCGCAGTGCAAGAGCTGGGTGTCACCCGCGCTCCCGGCTTTGTCCAGAGCCCCGCACCCTCATTTGCACAGCTAAGCTAGGGTTTTATATGGTAGGCAAATTCTGATGGTTTTGAATTTTATGTAAGTGAAATCCATTCTGTGTATAATTTTTTGCTCTAGTTTCTTTTGCTCAACTGTGAGCTGTCACTGTACACTGTGGTGGTCCAGTCCTCTCCTTTCTATATCATATTACACTGAGTGAGTATATTGCTTGAATGTTTTCATTTGGATGGATGTTTGGGTAATTTTGGTTTTAATCCCTTGTGAAAAGAGCTTCTATGAATACCCTCCTAAGTGCTTTGTGGGGTATATATGAATGTGTTTGTGCCCGTTGCATACCAGAGAGTCCCTTCCTGGGTCACCAAGTCCCTGTATCCACCTCGGCAGGCAGAGCCCAATTGGTTTCCAAGCTGGTTGGACCCGGTTTCCGTGATCAGCAGGCCATGTGATGTCCCAGACGTCGCAGGACTCTGAGCATCCGATGCTGCCAGTCTGTTTGGTTCTGGCGATTCTGGTGGGTTCATAGCATAGTGGGCAACACTGTTTTTTTTTTTGTCTTTTTGAGACAGGGTCTCGCTATGCAGTTGAGGCTGACCTTGAGCTCACTTTTGTAGCCCAGGCTGGTCTTGAACTCGCACCAATCCTCCTGCCTCAGCCTCCCGAGTGCTGGGATTACAGGCGTGAGCCACCATGCCCGGCTAACACTGTGGTTTTAACTGGAGTTTCTGTGGTGGCTGAGGAGTCAAGCACTTGGGTCTATGTTTCCTGAGCATTTGTCCTTTGTGAACAAACTGATTGTGACTTCTACTGATCTCTTCCTTGGGGGGTTTGCATTTTTATTACTGGCTAGTGAGATATTTGACTTGATTTATTTACTATAGATATGGTTTCTTTGGATCTATTTGTTGCAAAATCTTCTTTCCACAAAGCATTTTGCATCTATATTCTCTCTCTCTCTCTCTCTCTCTCTCTCTCTCTCTCTCTCTCTCTCTCTCTGTCTCTCTTATGTATTTAGGACAGGGTCTACAGGGTCTCACTACATAGATAGGATTCATATTGATCCTGCTGTGTTCAGCCTGCCAAGTGCTGGGGTTACAGGCATGCACCTCCTCGCCCAGTCTCAGGGTGCCCCAGGGGCCAGGCTGACATGGCTTGCCTGGGGTCAAATCCGGTCTCTGTCTGCCTAAACAGGAGCTTTAGTTTGCTGAGCTATCTGGTTGGTCCTACATTCTCTTAATGGTGTCTTCTAAAGACAAGAGTCTTTGGAGGGAGCTGGGGGTGGACCCAGGGCCCACGGACCCCGAGTGTGTGCTCAACCACCCAACTGCAGGCCTGCTGCAAATCTCATATCATCGTCTGTTTCATTTATTGCTGCATTATGGGTATTGATTTTGGGGTTCTGTTTAGCAAATTTCTCTTCATCTCAGTATCATGAAGATACTATTATACTGTTCCTGAAAGCCTGTTTTAGAGTGTATTTGATTTTACAATATAATGCATCTATTTGCTGTCAGCCTGATCTGTCAGAAGTAAACATTTAAATTCAAATAAGGAGTGCGGCACAAATGAGTCTAAGTTGTTTTTTTGGCACTGGGCACTAGACTCAGGTTGTGGGCTTGTGCTCAGCAGGCCCTACCACGGAGCTCCACCCACCCCTCTAGGAAGCTGCTCGCAAACTGACAGGCAAGGCGGTATTCACTGTACACAGCGCCCCCGTGTCCTGAAGTGGGGGTGCATAGTGGATGGACAAAGCCAGCTAATGAACGAGGGCTTCGCCTCACAGAATTGCCCTCTCAAGGACTCTGGTGTTTCTGAGCATGCCCTATGCCATCGTCAACATCTGTTGCTCTGCTCAAGGGAGCCTTGTGCCTGTTCTTCTTGCCTGTCACTATCTGTACTGCGACTAACATCTCCTTAGTCCTCTGACCCATGGCCACTGAGAAAAACCATCCTGTCCTTCATTTGGTTGCCTCAACTTCTTAAATTCTCTGTGGTGTGATTCTCTCTGGTGTGGTAGTTTTTCTTTCTGTACCTTGCTTATTTTACTTAACTCAGCAGCCAAGTTTATCTCTGTTGTCCCAGATGATTGGATTTCCTTTTTTATGGCTAAATAGTATTCTGTGTGTAGTGTTTTCATCCAGAGATCCAGTGATGGCTATGCAGAGAGAGCTCTTTTCTTTCTTTTTTTTTTTTTTTTTTTTGGTCTTTTTCAGATAGGATTTTGCTCTGCAATTCAGGCTGGCCTTGAGCTCACTTTGTAGCCCAGCCTGATTTGAACTTGAAGCCATCTTCCTGCCTCACCCCCTGCATGCTGGGATGACGGGCATGCACCAGGATGCATGGCTAGTCTTAACTTTTTTTTTTTTTTTTGGTGGTACCAGGGATTGAACTCAGGACCTTGCACTTGGCAGGCAAGCACTTATTCCACTGAGCTATCTCCCCAGCCCACTAGTCTTAACTTTTTGAGGACACTCCTGCGGTTCTCTGTAACGGCTGGAATTCATTGACGCTCCCGTCAGCGGTGAGTAAAGACTCTGGCACCCTCACCTCCCGATGTATGCTGCTGTCTTCGGCAGTAGCCTTTGCAATGTAGTGAGGTCATATCCTGTAGTGTCTCCAATTTGCCCTGGTGATTAGTGACACCTACTGCCCTTCCAAGTGGCCATGGGCCATTCATATGTCTTCTTTTACGAAATGTCCATTCAGGTCTTTTGCTTGTTTTTCTTATTGGTTTATTTACTACGGGATCAATTTCCTTCTAGATTTTGGATAGCAGCTACCCACTAGGTGTGTTGGTTCGCAAATATTCCCTCCCATCCTGTAGGCTGTCTTTTCACTCTGTTGAGTGTTTCCTTTGCTGTGCAGATTGTTTGAGTTCAATGTGATCTCATTGTTCTACTTTTACTTTTATTGCCTGCCCTTTTGTGGTCAAAAATCCAAACACCAGAAAGTGTTGCCCAAAGCCCATGACAGAGCTCTGTCCACGGACCTTCTCCCACTTGCTGCGTGGCACTGGGCCTCGTGCTCCAGTCTGTCATCTGTTCTGTGTGGACCTCGTGCGTGGGAGAGGCTCACGTCTCCACTGTGTGCCTGGGCGCCTGCCTGCGCAGGGGCTCGGCGGCCCCAACGGCTGCTCACGGGCCCTCCGTCCTGTGCTCTGGTCTCTGAGGCGCTCTCGTGTCAGTGCCCCGTTGGCCTAGGTCCTGCCGATGTGTGGTGCGTCGGCGGTGCCATGCCTGTGGCCTCGTTCCTTTTGGTCAAGATTGCGTGGCCGCTTGAAGCCTTTCGTGGCTCTGTAAGCATCTGAGGATTGTTTTCTCCCTTTGTTTGAAGAATGTTATTGGTGTTCTGACAGCGGTTGCTCAGCTCTGCAGAGGGCTCCGTTGCCTGCACGCTTTAACAAATGAATTCTCCCCGTCCGTGAAGGCAGGATCTATCCCGTTCACTTACGTCCTCTTCGGTCTCTTTTCAGTGTGACATCTGTCACCTCTGTGATGGAGGACCTGCAGAACTGGGAAAGCGTCATTCGGGCGTGTTGTCACGGGGCTTCCTGAGCAGCATGAGGTTGGAGTTGGGGGGCGGTGGGGATGGTTTGCTTCTTTTTTTTAAATTAAAAAAAAACCCACACTAGCTACTTATTTATTTATTTATTTTAGACAAGGTCTTACTACGTAGTTCAGGCTGGACTTGAACTCATTATGTAGCCCAGACTGGCCTTGAGCTTGTGGTGATCCTCCTGACTCAGCACCCCCAGTGCTGGGATTACAGGCGGACTTTCTGACACCCAGTTTAACATTTGCCTTTAGAATGACCAGGTGCTGTGTAAGAGACGGAGGTCTGGGCAGCATGAAAGGTCACTTCAGGTCTTGGTCCCCCAGAGGGCCCCCCCTTCCTTCTCCACCCCCAGCACCCTGTCTGGCTGCACTGTTGACCTCTGTGCCCAAGGTCAACCGGACGGGTTTCGAGTTATTTACCTCATTATCCCTGGGAATAGAGGCCAAAATCTTTTTTTTTTTTTTTCTTTTTGAGACAGGGTCTCACTATGCAGTTCAGGCTGGCCTTGTGCTCACTTCTGTAGCTCAGGCTGGTCTTGAACTCGCACTGATCTTCCTGCCTCAGCCTCCCAGGTGCTGGGATTACAGGCATGCGCCACCATGCCAGCCCAAAATCCATTCTGAAGAAAATGTGAGCAGGGTGTGAGCGGGATAAACTGAGGTGTGGAAGTGCAGGCACTGCTGGGAGTGCAGGGTAGAGGCAGTGCCAGGAATCCTGGGGGGGGGTCCAGGGCCCCTGCTGGCTGTGCCAGGGGTGTGTGTGTGCGCATGTGCGTGCAAGGCACGCCTTTCATTTCAGAGTTTGGGTTTTTTTTTTTTTTTTTTTTTTTTATGTATTTAGTGCAGGGTCTACAGGGTCTCACTATGCAGATCGGACTGTTAGTGATTCTCCTGTGTTCAGCCTACTACTGAGGTTACAGGTGCGCGCCACCACGGGCCAGTCTCAGTTGCTGACTCAGCGCGCCCTGGGGGCGGGGTCGGCATGGCACACCCAGGATCGAACCCTAGCCAGCCAGTGCTTTAATCTGCTGAGCTATCTGGTGGCCCTTAGGGGCTGTTGGAGAAGTTTGGTAAACTTCACATGAGGGTTTGGGACGTGATCTGCGTTTCTGTTTTTTTCTTCCTCTTTTCCCACTCTTCTATCTGTGCTCCTTCCTTCCTGTCTTTCCTTCCCTCCTTCCCTCCCCCTTCCTCCTTCATAATTATTTTTTTGTTTACAAAGAAGTTAGTTGAGGCCAGCCAGATAGCTCAGCAGACTAAAGCAGCTGCCTAGGTAGATGCAGGGACTGGGGTTTGAACCCCAGCTCACAGTGCCAGTGCCACTCCGGGGACATGCTGAGTCAGCGATTTAGACTGGGTGTGGTGGCTCCAGCCTGTAATCCCAGCCCTAGGGCTGCTGAACACTGGAGAATCAGACACTAAGAGTCTCATCTGTGTAGTGAGACCCTATACATCCTGTACTAAGTACATTTAAAAAATGCTAACAAAGAAGATGGATGAGGGGCTGAGGAGATAGCTCCGGGGCACCAGTGTCTGCCTGGCAAGTGGGAGGTTGTGAGTTTGAATCCTGGTCCCACAAAACAAACAAACAAAAAAGATGGCTGAAAAAGAATTTTTTCCTGGTCATAGTGGTTCAGGCTCTGATTCTAGCACTGTGGGAGGCCGAGGCAGGAGGATTGCTGTGAGTTTGAAGCCAGCCTGGGCCACATAGTGAGCACAGAGCCGATCTGAACTACAAAGCAAAACCTTGTCTCAGAAGATGATGATTTTTGAAAATAAAGTACATGTTAAGCTTTTCGTCACAGAATCTGAAACACGCAGCTTCGTCAGGCTCCACTGCTATGAGCAGAGGAGTACAGGGCACTGGGCGGCGCGGGTGTCCCTGGGATCACTGAGGTCTGGGAGTCACCTGGGAGCCACGTGTTGTGCCCAGCAGCCTTGTCCTTCTAAAACCCTAGGGGTCCAGCGCCCCTCGGGCCTGACCTGAGCTCTGGCTCTGCACCGGCCTCGAGAGCAAAGCGTCGACCTGATGGGGTGGCTTCAGCCACAGTCATTGGGCCCTCAGCACTTGGGCTCAAGCTGGGTCTGGGAGCCTGAGATTCAGCTGCTGGGCCGACCCGCCCCCATGGCCCCGCCCACACCTGGGCCCCCTGGAGGCCTCATCTCCAACATCTCCCCAGCCCTCCCCACTTACCTTTAGTGGCTACATTGACAAAAGTCATCTCAGGGTAACAACCAATTTCCTTACGTCCTGTGGCACCATGGATGGCTTTGGATGCTTTAGACTGCTCTGAAATGATGCAGGCAGAGTAGAGAAACAAGGTGGGAGGACATGGAGGCCTCGCCACAAGGAGGACGCAGAGGACGCGACAGGACCACCCGAGTGCAGGTGGAGGGGTCACAGGCACAGCGGCCTCAGCTCTGCCTCTGTGGAGGGCAAGAACAAGAAATGGAGCAGAGAGCCCTCATGGAGACCTCAGGACGCGCGCCCCGTGTGCTGCCTTCCACGCTTCTGCGTCATGAGGGTTTTTAAAAATCATTATTATTTAAATTTAACAATGGTTATATTACATATTTTCATCATCAGATCAGTTTAGATTAATAGATATAGATATATAAGATTGATCAAACAATTAAACATTAACACTTTCAATAAACATTGCTTTTCTTTTTTTTCCTTTTCCCTTTTCTTTTTTTTTAACAGTTGACACATTGCATATTGTCCTCACAATAGCTGTGCAGAGCACAGGGTGCATCATGAGTTTTTGAGAGCCGCGCAGTTCTGTGCATCTCTGGAGAGGCGGGGAGCAGAGGCTCAGGCAGGGAAGACCACCCTCCCCTCTGTGTGGACGCACAGTTCCCAGGAGGCATTGTGGTAAATAAGTCACTGAAATGTAGACAAAAATCCGCTAGGACCCCTCTGGCTGCCTATAGGAGAAAGAAGCAAGACGGCGCTAACCGTGCCTCTTGCTTCTGTGCTGTGGCGGCCGAGCTGGAGGTCATCAGCCTGGCCCCCTCCTGGCCCCGGGGGGGGGGCGCCTCCTGAGGGGTGCACCCAGAAGCTGCTTCTCTCCCTTCTGCGTCTGCGGCAGTGGCTGCGAGGCAGGCCCAGTGCGGTCACCGCGAACCCGAGTGTGGCTGGGTCCCTGGGCAGCGTGGCGTGTACAGCATGCTGTGTGCCTGGGCCCAGCTATTGGGCTCTGTCCACATGGAAGACGGTGAGGAACTTTGGAGCCCAGGCACAGCCCACAGCCGGCAGCAGGCCAGAGCCGTAGTGGCCTCGAATAGCACCCAGGTGTGGCCATTCCTGTCCTGCCCTTTCATGCTGGGGCTGCTGAATGCGGGAAAAGCCCAGGAGTTAGCTCGGTGATCAGGAAAGTCTAGTTGCCTCTGTCCAGCCAGATGTCATCAGGTGCTGGCAGTAGCCTGTGCCCAGCAACTCTGCCGGCAGACTTGGGTCCTGGGCAGCGGTCACAGCCATGTCTGAGTGCCCACCTTTTCTCCCAAGCCCCAGGGGCATGTGTTAGAACCCAGTACCTGGTAGGCACCATATGGTTACAGAGAATAAGCGCTTAGATTTAATGATACAGAGGGGAAACCATGTGTACTTGTACACACATTATTTTAATTTTTGGTCGGCATCCGCTGTGTGCATGGCAGCCAACTCCAACCTGTTCTCCCCTGGAGGGAGCAGCAGAGCACAGAGCAGCTCCCTGGGTCAGATCCGTGGGGCCTGGGGGTCTGAGAGGCTGAGGCCACGCTGCCCCTATGAAGACTGATAGCAACCGCTCTCCCGAGAGTCAGTCTGGAGTCGGTCGGGGGTGTGGCATGGTCCTTGGCATCAAGTTGACGTCAGCAAACGGAGCTGTGCATGCCGCGGCTTCAGGGAGACCCAGGGCGAATTTTTCTGTGAGCACATAACATCCCCCCCAACAATTAAAAAAAGAAAAGTTTAAGCCGGGCGTGGTGGCTCACGCCTGTAATCCCAGCACTCGGGAGGCTGAGGCAGGAGGATTGGTGCGAGTTCGAGACCAGCCTGGGCAACAAAAGTGAGTGCAGGACCAGCCTCAACTGCATAGCGAGAACCTGTCTCAAAAAGACAAAAAAAAAAAAAAAAAAAAAAAAAAAAAAAAAAAAAAAAGAAAAGTTTACATTTTCATACCATCAGCAGATACCTTCTGAGCACTTACTGCTGAGCAGGGGCTGGGCGTGGCTTGGCAAAATTCGCAGAGCTTTATCTCTGCCAGCGCGAGTCATCTCGAGTTCCTGGAAGGCTGGCGACAGATGCTCCCAGGCGCTGTAGTCAAAAGTAACGATAAAATGCGTCACACAACTCACTGTACAGGTGCTCCACACTTGAGCTTTTATGAGATGTAGCCGGGCGTCTGTGGTGGACAGCGCGTCAGACCCTCATCACTAGCGTGGGTTGTTTAATGTGGCGACTCCCACTGGTTGGGCTTAGAGGCGATCAAACGCAGGCTGGAGTTAGATGTGCGCATGCGCCATGTGCTCTGTGCGCGCTGTCCGATTCCTCCTCCTGGGCAGGACAGACAGATTGGCTCCCGATTGCAAAGCCCTTGCCTGAGGCAGGCCTAGCCTTGTAATTTTCTTCCCCAAATGAGTGGCTCTTCTCCATTCAGCTTGCCCGGGTCACCTCTAGAAAGTTGGCGGCACCAAACCTCAAGCTAAGAGCTTGCTTTTCATGAAGATAAAAATGCTTTGCCTTCCAGTGATTTCCAGTGAGCCAAAGTACACATGGGTGTGAGCTCTGCACCTTCACACTCCGCTAGCTGGGCTGCTGTCCACTTGCCGGGAGGAGTTCTGATGTTGCCATGCATGGGACAGTCACTGTCACGGGAGGCTCTGGGCAGCAGCGGGGCTGCTCCACGTGCATGCTCAGCATTTATCCTCAGAACTCACAGTGAGAAGTGCATTTCTGTCATTACCACGCAGACCACGCAGCAAACACACACACCATGCCCTGCACAGTTTACGAAACAACTTACCATGTTTTAAAAACTTATTTATTTTTATTTATTTACTTATTTATGGTACTGGGGCTTAAACTCAGAACCCTGCACTTGCTAGGCAAGCACTTTTTTTACTGAGCTATTTCTCTGGTCCCTAAAACCTTTTGTTTTCCAACTTATTTCACTTTTGTAACTGTAATGGTCATAAACTAACTGTATTTTGTACACTACAGCTAGAGGATTTGCTACTGTGTTTTGTTCTTTTAAGAAAATTACTGGATGGGACAACCTGCTTTGGCCTCCCTCCTGTCTGTCTCTCTTGGATAGGAGCTTTCTTTCCCCCAATAAATCTATTCTGCTCAGTAAAAAAAAAAAAAATCACTGGCCAAGGCGATAGTGTGACTTTTCTGTTTAATTCATTAATTTTTGTTTTCTTTAAGTTTTTTTGAGACAGGGTCTCACTGTGCAGTCTAGGTTGGCCTCAAATTCAGGGCAACCCTCCTGCTTCAGCCTCCTGAGTGCTGTGACCACAGGCCTGTGCCACCACACTGGGTAATTCATTAATTGATTAATTGGGTGGCTGTGTCCTCAGCAGTGAATGAGAGCAAGACATTCTTTTATGAGGGGCACAAACCTGAGCAAAACTTGAATTTCTGTCCAGAAAGAACCCAAATCCAACAGAAGAGACAGACATCCACATATTTAAATGGTCAGATCAGAGCGACCCCTTTAGAGGACACAAAATGCTTTTATAACATCATATAGCGTAGTAGTAAGAAACCGAGTAGGGCGAATTTTCATTTAAATTCAGAGATTAAAAAAATTGCATTTTAGGCAAGGGGCTTAAACGCATTAGAACAACAGTGTAATTGCAATGATATTTGTTAAGTAGCTACTGTTTTCTATGAATTAATTTAAGTCTCACTTCAGCCTTGCTCTGGAGACCTATCATTTTGCTCCTTGTGTAGGAGAGAAAGAGATTATGTAACTCGTCCAACATCTTAGAGCCCGGAGGTGCTGCACCCAGAATTCCACCGTGGGCAGCGTGGCCTCAGAAGCGCATCTCAAACAGCGTGTTCCCATTCCTGGACACCAGAAAGCAGAGATCAAATCCTGGCCAGGTTCTGATGCGCCTTCCGAGGCTTCAGGCCCCCCAGGCCTGTGTGTGGTCTTGCTAAGACAGGCGGTGTAAAGGGGGCAGGACTAGAAGTGGGGAGGACAAAGCCCGGCTCCGGACGTCCTCTCAGGGACAGTCTTTCTCTCCTCACGTGACAGTCTTTACCGCTCTGTCAGAGCATCTGAAGTCAGCCACAGACAGGAGAAAGAAAGGTCGCTGTCCCTCGGGGGGGCCTGCTGCTCCTCCTTCTCCCGAGGGCTGCGGTGTCCTTGAGATAAAGTCCATTAGGGAGCAGCTTCCATCTTGGCAAACCAGTTGAACTGGGCTCTCGGTGTTCACCTGAGGGTTTACCGCCGCCACATCCCTCCTATAAACCTAGGTTCTCACGCGTGACCGCAGGACAGCTGTCTGTTAGCCCTCCTGGAAAATAATCAGCTTCTCATGAGCTCCTCCCACGGGAGGGATTAGGGCTGCCAGGCGCCCCGTGCAGAGCCCAGCCTGAGCGGCAGCGGGGGCAGCTGCTAAGGACTTGCTGTAAATATGCCAGGTACTAACTTAATGATGACTTCAACTATATAGACAGCGGTCTCGCACCCCAGACAGCTGGGCCATAGCAATAAGGGTGCCATGGTGGTGCGCTTACTCTATGTATGCAGGACAATACTGCAATTACTTCAACTGTATCATGATCATACACCTATTCTGTTCATTCTATAGAAAGAGATCTTCATGGATAAGTGAATGCTTCATGGCTTTGATCTTTAGAATCATGCTGAAATTGGTGTATATTCCAACTTGGCCCTAAATCCTGGTTTTCATATGGTTCTAAATCAGTGTAGTTACTGTGTCTTCCTGCCTGGCCAAGCCCTTTCTATTCCAGCTTTGCAGAGTTACTAGTAGTAATCCTGTTTCATTTTGCTTATGTTAAATTAAGAATAAGCATTAAGCAAACTAAGAGGATGCCTTGGAACCCATTCATGTTTTTCTTTAAACTTGTAAACCAGTGGGACCAGGGAGATAGCACAGTAGAATAAGTGCTTGCCTGGCAAGTGCAAGGTCTTGAGCTCAATCCCCAGTATTGCAAGTAAATAAATAAATAAACAAACAAATAAATAAAACTTGCAAGCCAGGGAGAAAGAAATCCAAAAGCATGAAGGTGGACGCCTCCTCTGTACTTTCTCCTGGCCTTATGTCGGCGGCTCTCAGGTCGAATAAGGGGGACTTGAGCGCATTCTCTTTTCGCAAATCCGTGCGTCTCTAAATACTCTTAAATGCGGCCATTACAGGTCCTGAGTGCTGAGGCGTGCAGTGGTCACTGGTAAATGACCCTGCAAATGCATGACGAATAAGAGAAAAAGCATGTATGTAGATTATTGAAGATGTTATGGGAATTTTGTTTCTAAAGGACTCCAGGAGTCCCTCGGTCAAGTGAAATACTAATCAGACATTTGGAAACGCAAAGTAAAGCATTAGTGTTAAAGGTTCTCTCACTGTTCTTATGCCAGCACTAGAAAGCACCACCTCCCCATCCTCCTCCCAGCAGGACCTGGGCCCCTGGCACTGGTCTCTCGTGCCTCTTTGTCTTCCCGTAAGACTCTGTGCCTGCGGGCCCCAAGGACAAGGACTCATTTCTGAACTCAGCTAATTTCTTTCACTTAGATCTGTTCAGAGCTGGAAGTTCCAGGAACGTCTTAGCGTCCCAAAGCTCTGGATGGAGGCCTTTTAGATGCTGTAGTAAAAACACCAATGAAGTTGTCCAGCGGTGTGCACATGTGTAATCCCAGCACTTGGGAGCTTGAGGCGGGAGGATAGCCTGGGCTACAATTAAGTTCAAGGGCAGCCTGAACTACACGCAAGAAAGAGAAAGAAAGAAAAAAAAGAGAGCAGGAAGGGAAGAAAAAAGGAAGGAAGACAGGAAGGAGGGAAGGAAGGGCTAACTAAGGCGAGAAGAAAGGGCAGCTGGGCTGCATGGCTGCAACCGTTTTGTGTTGTTCGCATCGCTGGTGGTTGGGGAGCTGTCCCCTGACTGTCCAGCAGCTGGTCACCCCAAACCCTAGGGGGGAACGTGGCTTCTGACCCGGACCTTCCTCCCTGACTTCCCCGGGGCGGCGAGGCCGTCACTCATTCACTCGGCAAACCCGGGCGCCGACCGCCTGTCCTGGAGCGCGCGCTCGCTCTTGGTGCTCGCGGGGCGGGCTTGGCGCGGGGAGGGCGCGCGGGGGTGGCGGCCCGGCTCTCCGTGGGCGGGGTCGAAGCGCCGCGGCCCCGCCCCCGTCCCCTCCCCTTCCTCCGTCCCCTCCCCCGCCCCGCCCCGCCCCCACCGTGCTTGGCCCGGCCGCCGAGGGAGGGCGACGCGGCCGCGCGGCTCGGGGTCCCGGCCCGGTGGCTCCAGCCCGGCCCCGCCCAGGGCGGTGTCTCCCCTCCTGTCCCCTCCCTTGCCCTCCCCGCCGGCCGTGTCTCCCTACCCGCGCCCCCTCCGGCCGCATGAGCCTGTTGGGCGGCTACCGCCGGAAGCCGGGCGGCGACGGCTACGAGTCCCTGCAGCTGGTGGACGGCGGCCCGGGTGCGGCGCCGCGCGGCAGCACCACGGACAGCGCAGGTACCGCGGAGCGCGCCGGCTCGGCTCCCCGCTGCCTGGGCCCGGCTGGCGCGGCTCTGCGCGCGGGGCTGGAAGCGGCACATCGGCCGGGGCCGCTGCCGGCCGGGAGCAGCTCGGCCTAGCCAGGCCGGGGCGGAGCGCAGGGGGTGGGGCGGGGCCGGGCCGGGGATGGGGATGAGGCCGCCGCCGCACGGTGTCCCCGGGGAGGCCGAGGCCGGAGCTGCTGAGCCTGCCCCGGCGACGGCGTTCGGGCCGTGTCCGTCCCCTGATGCCGGGTGCAGCCTCTGCTCCGCCGCTCCCTGCTGGGGTTCAGGTTCGAGTCGGGGTTCCCTGGGACCCGGCGCCTCCTGTGCTTTGCCACGCGCTTAGCGTCCTGGCTGGTGCCGCTCCGGTCTGGTTCACCACGTCAGTGTGCATGGAGTGGGCTGCAGCTCAGCAGCTGCCCGGGCAGGGTCAGAAGCGCCTCCAAACTTTGTATCCAGGCTTGCGAGCGTGTGCAGGTGTGGCAAAGCGCTGTGTGAAAGCCCACCCGCCCAGGGAGATGCAGGGCACAGAACTCCTTGCCACCTGGGGGACCTGAAGAGGGAGCGTCAGTTTGGGCCTCCGAGGACTTGGCGGGAAGTGTCTCACCTACGAAACCAGACTGAAGTTAACTCAGCTTTGCGGACAAGGGCTCGCTCTCGTGACAGCTCTCCTGAGGCGGTGGCGGCTTTCTACTTCCCCATCTTCAACGTCCAATGAGATATTATCCCAGAATTGAAGTATGCCACAGTGGAAAAGTCATACTCTTGCAAGTTCGGGGACGCATCAGGATGACCACCCAGCACCCCTGTCCCCAGGGGCCCAGGGTTGCTGCCCCACGTGGTTGTTGGGTTGATATTTTCTCTTATTTGTGGTGTATCAGTGGGATCCTCTTTTGACTGGGTCTGATGATGCTTACTTTGTTTTTTGAGACAGTCCGCTATGTAGCCCAGGCTGGCCTTGAACTTTCAGAGTGCTGGGATGATAGCCATGTGATACCATACCTTGAGCTCACTTTTGTAGCCCAGGCTGGTCTCAAACTCGCATCGATCCTCCTGCCTCAGCCTCCCAAGTGCTGGGATTACAGGTGTGCGCCACCACGCCTGGCTTCCTTTACATTTTTAATAGATCCGTGTATGGTGATTCATAGCCAGTCTATAATCATTTTCGGAACATGGTATGCAAACAAATAATTGAAGTGAATACATTTCAAATGAGTACCAGGGAGTCACATTTTGGGAGTGAAAAGAAGGCCAGGTGTTCCACCTGTTATAAGAAATATCTTCTTAAGTATTGGAATATGGGAGTCTTGCAGTGGTACACACCTGTAGTTCAACACTCGAAAGGCTGAGGCAGGACTGCTGAGAGTTCCAGGCTAGTGTGGGCTACATAAGACCCTGTCTCCAAAAAACAAACAATCTCCTGTGCCCCAAAAAAACCCCCTAAAGCTTGGAATTTATTTTTAAAGTATGTATGTTACCTTTACGGAATAATTCGTTGCATGTCCTGGGCCTCATTACACCCCGGGCCCTATGTATAGCATGCAGAAAAATAGTAGCCAGTCATTTTCTCGGGCAGCTACCTTAAGGGTGGGGGGCTAAGGATCTTCCTTTTCATAAGTCAGGCTTCCTCAACAGGGTGACGGGTGAGTGAACTCATTTCCTTCGACAGTGTTTGTGGTGGGTGAGCATCAGCTGGACAGCGCCATTCTCTTTCACATGCTATCCCCACTCTTCCATTGACTCACCTGGGACAGCAGGGGTGTTACCCTCCCTGTCATGCTGGCCCTGCTGGGGAGGCCCCCGCTGCTGCAGCCTGGCCTTTAGGATTGAGAACTTGGAAAATGCAGGCGGGAAGGGAGGCCAGGCCCAGGAGGAGCGAGCTGCACTGCTTACTAGTGCGTCTGTAGATCTTGTGTTAATTAGACGATTTTTATAATTTTCTCCCAAAAGCCTGGAAGTGTGGTTTGTGCACTGTAAATGTATCCATTTGTTTAGAATATTTAATTAAGCTCGTTGATCTCTTCCAATGGAACAGTAATCTCCCTGTTTGTGTAAATGTATCCACCTGTTTAGAATATTTAATGAAACTTGTGGATCACTTCTGATGCAACAGTAATCTCCCTATTTATTTGGCCAGGAAAGCTGGCTTGTGGCGATTTTGCACTGGTAAAGGTAATTTTGAATGGAAAAAGAATGTCGCTATCTTTCTAGAGAACTTAGAGCTTAGTACTTCATGCCTTACCCTATGTGTGTGTGGGTTTTTTTGTTGAGAGAATGGCCCTTTGACACGATTCTTATTTCCCAGAATTCTATTAAACTAGTAAGACAAACAGGGTCTGTTTCTGTGGTCTGGGGGTGGGGTCAAATCTCACTATTGTTCATGGTTAAAAACCTAGCAACCGTTTATTTACTTATTTTTAATTTTATGTATTTGGTACAGGGCCTCACTATGCATCTCTGACTGGCAGCTCAGACTCTTAGTGATCCTCCTGTTTCAGCTTCCCCAGAGCTGGGATTACAGACATGTGCCACCATGCTTGGTCTTGGTGGCTGGCTTGGTGCACCTGGGGCAGGACTGGTACAACACAGCATTTGGTACCAGGGATTGAACCCAGGTCCCTGCACTTGCCAGGCAGGTGTTTAGACTGCTGAGCTATCTCTCCAGGTCCTAGCAACCTTTTAAAGTCTGTGCCCTGCCCGTCTGCCCACATTCCCCCACCCATAAAAGAGAAAGTGCAATTGCTATGCTTACCCAGAGCTTTAGGTGAGGCTTAGAACTGTGTGGAAATGGTTTACGGTTTCCCTGCCTGCTCTGCCCTTTTACTACACTGGGATGAGTGGTGGGAGATTTTAGATTTGTTCAAGGTGAAATAGCAGGTCAGTGACTGTGGAGCTTGGCCTTTGGTCTCCAAGAGTCTTTTTGTTTGTTTGCCTTGGGGCAGAGTCTTGCTATACCATTCATTTTTTTTTTTTTTTTTTTTTTTTTAATGGCTGGCTCAGCCTGCCCTGGGGGCAGGGAGGCTGGCACAGCATGTAGTGCCTGGGATCAGGGATCAGACTGCAGTCCCTACAGTTGCCTAAGGTTGCCTAAGCAGGCGCTTTAGACCACTGGGCCATCTCGTTGGCTCCTTGCTATACCATTCAGCCTGGCCTTGAACTTGCTGTGATCCTCTGGCCTCAGCCTCCTGAATGCTGTGATTGTTTTGTTTTGTTTTGTTGCAATAGGGTCTTATACAGGTTAGCCTTGAGCTCACTATGGTAGCCTAGGGGGCTGGCTAAATAGCTAAGTGGATTAAAGCACCTGTAAGCAAGTGCAGGAGCTGGGGGTTCAATCCCTGGGCCTGCTGTGTCCCCCATTAGGTGGTAATTGAGACTGGGTGTGGTGGCATGCCTATAATCCCAGCTCTTGGGAGGCTGTAAAACGGGGACCTGAACATCCTGTAGACCCTTCCCTAAAACAAACAAACAAACAAAAACTACGGTGGCCTAGGCTGACCTTGAACTTTTGAGATCCTCCTGCCTCAGCATCCTCAGGCTGGCATTGGAGGCATGCCCCGCCATGCCTAGGTGGAGTTTTTTCCCTAGTGTATGAAATAGATTTCTTGTTAGACGTGGTATGGGCTCACTGTTGAGGTGAAAACAGTATGACTCTACTTTGATTTCCCTCTGTTGAGCTGGACGAGGGATAGATGCTCATAGAAACACAGTCCCTTTCCGAGTCACTGAACACTCAGGTGGGTGGCAGAGCTGGCTTCCCGTCCACAGGCCTTTCTGAGGAAGCCATTCAGCTTATTCTCTAGATGAAGTTGTCCCTGAGAGTCATCCTGTCCTCTCCCGAGGGAGGGCACTGCAGCCAGGGCAGTTCCCAGCCACCGCACCTCTCGGCTGTTCTCTGCCTTACAGGGGCCCTGTCTGGCCCCTGAGTGTCTGGCCCTGGGCCTCGCCTACCTGGCTCCCAAGCCCATGTCACCAAGGTCCCTAGCGATCAAGCGATCAATGGAAACAGAACTTCATCGAGTTTGGAAGAACTGGGATGATGAAGAAGGCCAGCGCCCTGTTAGTGTGGACCTGGGACTCTGTAGAAAGCTTCTGGGACCAGCACCATCTGGATAGCCTTTGAACTCCGCAGCCGCATGCTAAACCACAGCGGTGACGCGATGCGGTATTTCCTTGGGAGATTTTATCCTGCATGGAACCATAACCAACATACATGTGATAGTGATCCTTCCTGGAGACCCCTGTGCCCCGAGGGCTGGGCCCCCGTCGGACACAGGTACTGCTTCTCCTCTTGGTTCCATCTCCTCGCTTCTGGGCTCATGTGGTCTGGTCCTTTGCTTGTGTTTACCCTGGAAGTCATTTCCGTATAATTAGCCAAAACTGCTGAGCTGTGTCCCAGCAGTGTTTTCAGCTGTAACATTTGTGTACCCTGCAGGGTGTGTGGGTGTGTGCAGTATACACACGCATACTTATGTACACCATTGATGTTGTGGTGAAATACAAACTAAAAGTTTAATTGTGTCTTTATATGTTTATTGCTCAATAATCTTAGTAATAAAAAGCAGCTTTTTTTTTTTTTAGGCGGCCTTGCTGTGTAGTCTGGGAGGATCTCATTTGTGGCAGTGTTCCTGCCTCAGCTTCCTCAGTGCTGGGATCACAGGTGTGTGCCACCACGCTCCGCTGCAACTTAATGACCACTCTCCAGGCGTTGTGCCAAGCGCTGCGTATGGTGTCATATTAACACTCGGAAGAATTCCACAAGGCGGGAAATAGTTACCTTCTGACCGTAGCTGAGGAACTGAGTCGCAGAGAGTTGCCCACAGAGTCTCTGGTTTTTCTGGATTGAGTAAACTGCGGGGTGGGGGCAGGCGCAAGGTTGCAAGGAAGGATTTAGGGTGAGTGCTCTGTGTGCCTCTTTCTCGGCAGCAGGGAGGAATAGCCTTGGGTGAGGCGGCGGGAGCGAGTGCACCTGATTTGAGTTTTCTACAGCACACACACGAAAGAAAGCTGCGTCTCTCTTCTGGATTCTGGGGTCTCAGGAAGAATTCACAGTGCTGGAGGGGGGTGGAGGAGGGGGCAGCAAACTGGCTGATGAAACCTCCGTGCAGCTCGGGCTCTGGGGCTGCTGCTTCACGAGCTTAGGCAACAGTGTCTGCCATGAAGGGACCCTCGCCTGGTCCCCAGTAGCCCTGCGTGACCTCAGAGGCTGCCCAGGAGTGCTCCCTGTTGCTTCAGGGCCCCCTTCAGGCTCTCTGCTTCTGTGCTGCCACGGCGGTGCCCAGAAGGCAGCTGATGACCCTCTCCTGCTATCTGTTTGGTGCCTGGCTCAGGTCCCCCATTTCACTGGGCCACGTGTGCCTGTGTTGCCCGTGCTGCCCGGTAGCCTCAGCTTCCTAGCAGTGACTGCGCCTGGTCTGGGGCTTATTCCAGACTGAAAATAAATCCTGAGCTGAGCTTTGTCCACTGGCTCGTGTGTGGCATTTATTGGGAGCCCGAGAAGTACTTGTAGGGTGGAGGAAAACAGAAGTAGATACTGGATTTTTTAAGAGGGCATTTGCAAAGAAATCTGCCCTTCTAGCCCCCCAAATGAAACTGCAGCTAGATTTGGACAGAAATGAGGCCAGACAGAAAGGAAGTGAAAGGGCTGCCGAGAGGAGCTTGGCTCATGAGGAGATTTCTGCTGGACAAGGTCACCTGAGGGGAAGGAAAGGTCAGCGATACGCAGCCCGGCCCTGGGAGACAAGGAGCTTACCAGAAGATTGCTTTCTTGTCCGGAGTCTGTTCCAAGATTGATCCCACTGGTAAATTACTTAACGGAGTTTCTTTTTTTATCTTTTTGAGAAAGGGTCTCATGCTGTAGCCCAGGCTGACCTCAAACTTGCAGTGATCTTCCTTATGTAGCTTTTGGTTTTAGACAGGCTGTTGTTCTGCGGTTCAGCCTGCCCTTGAACTCACGGTGTAGCCCAGGCTGGCCTCGGACTCCTGCCCGCCTCAGCGTCCAGAGTGGGAGTGCCAGGATGACAGGTGTGCGTCACCACCCGACTTTGTTAGTTTTAAATCAGTGGTTCTCAAACCCAGCGGGGGTCGAACGACCAAAACACAGGGGTCGCCTAAAGCCATCGGAAAATACATATTTCCGATGGCTTATTTTTTAAGATTTGTTTTTATTATTTTTTCTTGTTTCAGAACTTTTGTTTGTTTATTTATTTATTTTTATGGCCAGCTCAGCCTGCCCTGAGGGCAGGGCTGCGCAGCATGTGGTGCTGGGGATCGAACCGTGGTCCCTGCAGCCGCCTAAGCTTTCCTAAGCAGGCACTTTAGACCACTGAGCCATCCTGCCGAGCCCTTTCCAATGGCTTTTTAAACCCTGGCTATGCCATGGTGAGATGCTATTTATTGGAATTAGTAATAAATATTTCTCAACATATAATTAAATATTGTTTTTGTGATTAATCACTATGTTTATGTTTGATTTGTAGCAATGAGAATATATAATGCATATCAGGTATTTACATTCCAAATCATAACTGTAGCAAAATGACAGTTTTGAAGTACCCATCAAAATTATTTTTTGGTTTAGGGTCACCGCAACATGAGGAACTGTATGGTGGGGTCATGGTATTACAAAGGTTGAGAACAACTGTTTTAAGTGGAGCTGTGGGCCTATACTGATACAAGTGTATAGGACCCCCAAAGTCCTGCTGCAGCCCCAGGGAAGCTGGCTCCTGACTGATGAGCAGAAGGAAGCCACTGGTCTTGCCTGGGGACTTCTGACTTAGGGTGACAGGGGTGGCCCAGGGAGACAGGGCTAGTGCTGTCTAAGGGTTAGAGGGGCCCTGGGGACCTGGGGTGTGGGGTGGGTAGAGCAGGAGAGCTTGTAGTCACCGGAAGTGGGATGTGTGCCTTGGGAGCCTGTGCTGCCGGCCACCTTGTGCTGTGGGGAAGCCGAGGACGGGGGCCCAGCTGTTGCCAGGTGTCTGCTGCTGGCTAGTGTGCAGACCTGGGCTGCTTGGGGCCAAGTGCGGTAATCTGGGAAGTTTGGAAACAGACACATACTTGGGAAAAACCCAACCCGGAAACTGTTGTAGCAGTGCCACAGAAATCCTCCTCTTGGCCCATACTGCAGGCCCGTGGTGTCCACGCCCTCCTCTCCGTCCGCCCCTCTCCCCTCCTTTGCTCTCTACCCCTCGGCCTTCAGTCTCCTCATCCCTTTCTCTGCTGTTGCTCCCTGCCTTCTTGCCCCAGCTCTTCCCTTCTCCCTGATGAGCCTGCCTTTTGGGGCCACGTGGGAGTCCCTACCCCGGGAACGTGGCGCGTGACTGTCGCTGTGGCGGGTGCCCACCTGTGATCCACCTCCCAGCCCAGCCTGGGCTCGGAGGTGCGAAGCCTGCTGTTTTCCGGCCTGCTCGCTTCTGTCCAAGTGAATGCAAATTTCGCTGGTGCTTCAGGTAGCTAAGTGTTTCGTGCCTGGGCGGGCAGGCTGGGCCGGGCTTTCAGGAGTCCCTCTGCACCCTGCAGGGAAGCTGCATTTCATTTGGATGCAGGACAAATTTGATTTAGCTACTTTGCACCATGCCAGGGGATCATGAACCCGCCGTGTCCCCTGCCTGGCCCCGGCGAAGCCTCAGACTTCTGCCTCCCTCCCTGTGAAGCCAGTGCCTGGCTTTTGCTTCCCCAGCTGGCATTTGTGGAAGCCACTGAGCTGAGGAACACTGGAAAACCAGGCGTGGCGGTGCTGCCTCTGCCATTTCCGAGCCGTGACCTTGGGCGGGCCGTGCAGAGGGGACCGAGCAGAGTGCCCCGCCGGGAGTCCTTATGCAGACGCCTTGCCTATCTGTAGCTCCCACCCACGCACCCAGAGCATAAATGCTCTCGGCCTCCCCCCATGAGGGCACAGAGGAGGGTGCGACAGATGCCGCCCTGGCATCTCGAGCTCCATGCTGCGGACTGCTGTGTGCTGCAGGAGTGGTTGCTGGAGGAGGGGGCACCCTGGTGCAGCCTCTCAGCACGGGCGTTGGGAAGCTCTCTGGGGAAGCTGTGGGAACTTTGAGCTGGCGCAGAAGAAACTGAGGAAGCACAGAGAAGAAAGCAGCAGGGCAAGGCGCTCCTCGGCGACAGCTGCAGTGCCAGGACTGCCAGCTGAGGGGTGCACAGCCAGGCCGTTCCAGCCTCGGGGAGCAGCAGGAACGTCCCACACAGACTGTCCACGTCACCAGGTGCCGTGTGTACAGCCGCCCATCAGAGATGTGTGGGGAGCTTTGCAGAGAGGAGCTTGCGGTCAGGGTGACAGCCATGTACCAGGACAGGCTCCCAGTGACGGGGTCCTCGATGTGATTTTAAGGGACACTTGGGCTGCTGGCCTCGTGGATGCCGTCTGTCACTGCGCCTTTCAGCACTAAGGGACTCTGTCCAGGAGAACAGGTCCTGCTAGGGAGCCCAAGCTTGGCCTCCAGCTCTCTCTCAGCGGTCTGCCTGCCTCAGCCTCCTGAGAGTGGCCAGCCTTGTTTATCATACAATTTTAAGACCTGGTTTACAAGGGGAGTCTTAGGTCCACAGAGAAAGGAAAAGGAGGTCACCTCCTGTGTGTCGCCTCCTGTCCCCATGTGCACACAGTCCCTGGCTGGCGTTCTCCACAGTGACCCAGCTCCTCTGGGCACTTGGGATCTCATGTGCCCAGCAAGGTGGCAGACGTGAGGACAGGAGTGGCCCTGCCCAGCTAAGTGCACATTGTGGGTCCAAGAGGACGGGGATGAGACTGAGCTGGAATCCTGGGTCCTTGTTTTTTATTTTTATTTTTATTTTTTCATCTTATGTATATGGTACGGAGTGTCACTATACAGCCCAGACTCATAGTGATTGTCCTGCTTTTGGCCTCCTTAGTGCTGGCATTACAGGCATGTGCCACCAAGGCCAGACTCAGTCATTGACTCAGTGCACCCCGGGGCTGGGCCCAGGTGGCGTGTGGGGCCAGGGATCAAACCCTGGTCCCTTGCTTGCTGAAGCAGCACTTAGTTTGCTGAGCTATCTCGCCGACCCCCTTGTCTGGTTTTGAAATCAGAATAACAATGCGGCCTCTGAGAGTGAGGGTGGCTCTTGTCCCTCCCTTTCAAGTTCATGGCCAAGTTTATTCCCAGAAGAGTGAAAGACATCACGTTACTAGGATCTGTGCACACCTGGGTTTAACGGCAGCACAGTCCACAGCAGCGCGGTCATGGAAGCACCTGCCTGTCCGTCACCGATGAGGGGATAAGGAAAATGCGTGTACACATCTTGGAGTACTACGCTGCCATAAAGAAGGATGAACGTGGCTGGGCTGTAAGAAGTGGATGTGCCTCCAGATGACAGTGTCGGGTGAAATAAATTAAACACAAGCTTAAGGACTGCATGGTTTTGCTTACTTAGATGAGAAGCCCAAAGTGTAAGTAAAGAGCCGAATGAAGGACAACTGGAAGAAGGAAGAGAGAGCTTTTGTGAAGGGCAAGGGCCCCAGAGATGGGGGTGGGGTGGAGGTGTCACAGGAGTGACCTTGTCCCCAGCTCCCAAAGAGGAGCAGGGTCTTTGTATACCTCACACGGGAGCTTAAAGAAACTGGAGAGATAAAGCAGGAGGCTTGGTGCTGGGGCAGGACTGTATGGCGTCCCCAACCAGCCTTTCTCTCCCACAGGGCAGGGGCCCACTGGGCCAGTGTGTGTGGCCACTGTCCCCCAGCGCTGACGGCTTTGGCCTGGGCTGTGGTGAAGATGAGCAAGCTCTTTCAGTTCTTGCTTTATCTGCAGGCCCAGCATGAGAGCCGGGACTCTTGCTGCAGCAATGCCCAAGCCCAGAGCAGCCTGTTTGGGTTTACATCTGGGCTATGTGTTCATGAAAATAAAATTTAGAGCAATTCTCAGTGATACTAGAACAAAGACAACCCCTGCCTCTCTCCCCAGTCTCTAGTTAGCCCCGCTCTTTAGATATAGCTTCTGTTCTGTTGTGAAGATTTCTTGCGCGTGTGAGGACTTTCACCAATGCACATGAGAACATGTGAATCCCCGCACACCACACATGTGTGTGTCTCTGTGCATGAGTAGCCCATGTGTGATCTTCAGGCTCCTTCTATGTGTGCTGCTATCAGCGTGATTTTGGTTTTGGTTTTAGCTTTTAATTGTAATTTTATTTATTTATTTTTTGTGGAACCAGGGATCAAACTCAGGACCTTGTACTTGCCAGGTAGGCACTTGTGCCCCTGAGCTATCTCCTGGCCTCTTTATTTCTATTTTTAAATTTAAAGAGAATATAAAATAAACATTAAGGGGCCATCGAGATAGCTCAGTGGTCTAAAGCGCCTGCTTAGGCAAGCTTAGGCAACTATAAGGACTACAGTTCGATCCCCAGCACCACATCCTGCATCAGCCCCACCCCCAGGATGGGCTGAGCTGGCCATGATATAAATAAATAAGGTTTAAAAAATAAACATTAAAATGATACAGAATTTAAGAGCAAGATGATAGAAAATCAGGGATGGTTGTTAAATTTCATATTATAATCTTCAAAGTATTTGTTCAGATTACCAGACATAGGCATGCAAAATTGATAAAAAATTAAGCATGAACTGTTCCTTTCAATCAATCAATAAAGGTTAGGCTTGCCCAGCCATCCCTGCCCCTGGGGCTCACTGAGAGGGCAGTTGAAACTGGGCAGTGGTGGTAATCCCAGCTCTGCGGAGGCTAAACAGGCGGATCACTATGAGTCTGATCTAGTAGTGAGACTCTGAGCACCCTGTAGACCCTTCCCTAAGATACAAAATACAAAAAGAGGAAGACACTAGCAGTATAATTAGCTGTCTTATGCTTAGATGGGTTTCCCTTTCCTTTCTTTTCACCTTTTCCTCATCCTAGATGTGTTATTTTTACTTTTTTTTTTTTAAACTGGGAATAGAACTCAGGACCTTGAGCTTACCAGGCTAGCTCTTGTACCACTGAGCTACATCCCTAGCCCACCGTGTGATATTTTTATACAATGGAGTGTTACTTAGCTATGAGGAAAGCTAGACTCAAGGCTTTCATAGGTAACTGAACACAGCTAGGGACTATACTCCTGAGTGAAATAAATCAGCCTGCATGTGTAAACATCATACTGTCTCCCTAAGATAAGAGCCTAAACGTGTAAATAAAATCCAAAAGGACACTTTGTGTCCAAAGCAGATACTTTCACAGAGAAAGGAGTTTTTTTTTTTTTTTTCCTACAATCCCCCCCCCCCACCCCCATACTGCTCTGTCTGGCTTTGAACTCTGATTTTCCTGCTTTAGCCTCTTTGAGTGCTGAGATTACAGCCGTGCCCACTGCTCCTGGCTTTTAACTTGATTTTTTTTTTTTTTTACTAGCACCTCGTGGGAGAACTTTCTGTAGTAATACCTGAAGAGAGTTTAATTTCTTTCTAATGTAAATGAAAGATGTTACTTGCAATTACATTACCCTAATCCCTTTATAGGCCAGCAGTAAATCTCTTTGGACAGATGTCTAAATATATTGTTGCCTTTAGTGATGCATCATAACGGAACACTGTTATGGGGTGTGGTGTGACGTGGCAGACCAGTGCAGCTGCAGGGAAGCACCCGTGGGCTCCTTGCGTGGTGAGCACTGACACCCCTGCTTGCTGTCCTGCAGTACACGTGAGCATGTGTGCTGTGTATCTGGTGTACACGGGAAAAAATCCTTCGAAGTGTAGTTGCTGCGATGAGCCACACATGCACGCTGCAGCAGAGCTTGCCGTGTTGCTGTCCAAGAACTTGACACCAGCCTACATTTCTATCAGAATTCATAATAGCTAAGTCTTGGAAGCTGTGTGTGTCCACAGCAATGGCAGAGTAAAGCAAATGTGGTGCTTGCGCCCAGCGGGGGACGGCACTGCCCTGAAGCGGGGCATCGAGGCGTTGGTGGGAGAAGGGCTGCACTGCGGGACCGTAGAGCGGAGCGAGGTAGCTCAGGTGCACAGGCCACGTGGCACGGGGTTGCCCCTATGTGACAGACTCAGTCTAAACAAGGAGGAAAGTAAAAGACAGGTAGGAGGCAACAGGGGCCGGTCATTACCAGACAGGAGGAGGCTGAGGAGGCTGGGAGGGAAGGTGGGTGGGAGGGACCATTGTGTGGAGGCCGGGCACGTTCTGGGCTGCGGGGCTGGGCCTTCTCGGCCATCCTTCGCGTCCCTGACACCGCTCAGTCTGTGAGGCCCCTGGAGGGTGGGATGACAGTGGCGGTACACTGATGACTGTCCTTAAGTGTTTGTGTTTCTGTGGGATGTTTTTGTTAATGGATGTTATTGTTGATAAGTAAAATATATTCAATTTAGAAAATGCAGAAAACCACAATCATAAAAAGATCTGATGTGCCTGCTGTGAGAGGTGGTTATTGCTGACACTTGGCATTTCCTGTCTCCTACCTCGTATTTCCTGTCTCCTACTTGGCATTTCCTGTCTCTTACCTGGCACTTCCTGTCTCTTACCTGCTATTTTCTGTCTCTTACCTGGCATATCCTGTCTCCTACTTGGTATTTGCAGTCTCTTACCTGGCATATCTTGTCTCTTACCTGGTATTTCCTGTTGCCTACTTGGCATTTCCTGTCTCTCAGCTAGCATTTCCTGTCTCTTACCTGGCATTTCTGTCTCTTACCTGGCATTTCCTGTTGCCTACCTGGCATTTCCTGTCTCTTACCTGGCATTTCCTGTCTCTTACCTGGCATTTCCTGTTGCCTACCTAGCATTTCCTGTCTCTTACCTGGCATTTCCTGTCGCCTATATGGCATTTCCTGTCTTCTACTGGGCATCTGTCTCTTATTTGGCATTTCCTGTGTCCTACTTGGCAGTGCTTTTCTCTTACTAGGTATTTCTTGTCTTGTACTGGCCATTTCTGTCCTGTTCTGGACTGTGCTGCTGATTTCCTTGGGAACACTGTACCAGAGTGGAGAGAGGGTGCTGACCAGGGTTATGCTAGATTTAAGCTTATAAGTTGTTGACCTCGAGCCTTCTGACCTTGGCAAAGTCATTGTCCCCTGCTTGGCCTCTGTTCTTCCTAAGCAAAGCAGCTAAGAGCCCATGTTGTTCAGCTAGCCAGAGGAGGCAGGGCTGGAAGCCGCTCGCTGCTGTCTGTGGCTGGCAGTGGATAAGCGCAGTTCTGACAAGAGTGGAAGAGGTGTGGCATAGTGACGTCCCTGAGGTTTCCACAGGCTTCTGCTGCCTTCCTCTCATTAGGCTCTGAGAGCTTTCTTTATCCTAGGGTTGTTCGTAACTTCTTCACTGGGAAGGAGGGGAGGCTGTCGGGGAGGAGCTGTGTGGCAGCGCCTGAAGACCTGGCTTTCTCTGCAGTGCTGGGGGTGGCAGCCAGGCCCAGGGATGGGGCTGCGAACTGCCACTCTCGGTCACGAGCTCTGGGTTCCCCCTTCAGGACGGATGAGGATGTCCGCCTCCTAGGATGTCGAGATGGCGGGAATATTGCTAGGTGTGCTGTGCAGAGCAGTGTCTGACTCCAGGAAAGCCTAGTCGCTTTATAGTGAAAATATGCACAGCCAAGGAAACCACCAACAGCGGAAGAGGAAACCCACAGAACGGGGCCCAAGCATGGCACCTCCTCCTCGACAGACCGCTAATGTCTAGAGTAGCAAACATGGAAACTGTTCGGCACACTGCTCGTTTGAGAGATGTAGTTTAAAACAACACCAAGACTCCACTCACCCGGGAAAGAGTGGCTACCATCCAGAGATGAGCCAGTAGCAAATGCTGGGGGGCTGCGGGGTGAAGGAGCCCTTCTCCACTGTGGGCGGGAGTGCGGACTGGGGTGGCCACTGTGGAATCGGTGTGGAGGCTCCTCGGAAACCTAAGACTAGAAGAGCCATTTGTTTTAACTCAACATTCTATGGAGGAAGTATTTATTTATTTATTTACTTATTTATAGTTTGGGGAAGGATGTACAGGGTGTTCAGAGTCTCTCTGCTAAATTGGACTCGTAGTGATCCGCCTGTCTATCGCCTCCCAACAGCTGGCATCACGGGCACGTGCCCCAACACCCAGTCTCAATTGCTGTCTCAGCACTCCAGGGGCGGGGCCGGCAGGGCAGGCCTGGGATTGAACCTCCAGCCCCTGCGCCTGCTGGTAGGTGCCTTAATCTACTGAGCTATTGGGCTGGCCTGGAAGAAATATTTATAATAGGAAAAATTCTAAAACAGTCTAAAATTTCCCAAGTAGGGGATTGGTTCTGAAAATTATGACATACCTATAGAACTCTAGTAAATATCCAATAAGACCATTGTTTAAAGAATTTGTGGTGGAATGCAAATATTTGGACCCCTAAAGTTAATGGAGTAAGAAACTATATACATTTGTCATGATTGATACGTCGTGTCAACTTCAGGTCTAGACGTTTTGCTCAGTAGCTTGGCAGCTCTCTGTCCTGTGGTGTGAAGGACTTAGAGGACCTGCCCTTGCCGCTCTAGAGTGCTTACTGTGTCAGCTTGAGGAGGTTAGAAGTTTAGCTGTGCGGCGCGGCGCGGCAGGGGCCAGGGTCCTCGCTTTGTGAAGATCCTGAGCCTGTGTAAGAGGAGGGCAGGGAGATGCTGTGGGCGGAAGCCGCTTGCAACCTAAGGGAGGGAAAGAGGCTCCTTCCCTGCCCCCCTTCCCCCCTCCCCCCCTGCGCCCCTCGCCCTCCCCCTTTGCTCTTGGTGCTTTGCTGTGCTCTGCCCTGGGGTGGTGCCACCCTGCCTCGGAGCCAGCTGATTATGGACTGAAACTGCCACACGCTGTGAGCAAATGGACCGTTCCTTCCTTAATTTTGGGGGTTGGGTATTTTGTCTGAGCAAGGGGGGAAACTGACACATTAAACTGCACGTATCCCTTTATAAATAGGAAAACCATTATAAAAGCATACACTAGTAAAAATGAAAGAAGCATTAAAAAATTGCTCAGGAGTATTTTGGATAGTGAGTACCAGTACCCTAAAAAATCATGTGTCTTTAAACGTCAGCCAGGAGCATATATTTCACAACTTTAATTTCCTGTAAATACATCATTATTTTCTGCAGCTACTCTTTTTTTTGGTCTTACACCTGCACAGTTCCCGCAGCACAAGGACCTTACTTGCCTTACAGTACCCCAGCCCCGCCTCTTCGCTTTCTGTTCAGTTCGCACTGACCTCTCCCGAAGGCCTCAGTCTTGGAAGGGAGAGTGGGAAGGGACTTGGGGATCTCAGTGGTCACTCAGATGTGAGAAGCCTTGGGGGAGAGGGGAGCGGACTTGAGACGGCTGCTGTCCTGGCCCCTGGCTCCCCCTGCCCACTTCAGCCCAGGCCTCAGGTAGAGCTTGTCTCCTTGGGGTTCTCACCGGGTCTCAGTCTGCCCTGTGCTTTCTCCTCATGCCCGGCGGCCTTGGGCCCGTCCCTGCGTGGCAGCATTTCATCATGGCTCCTGTGGTGGATGCCACTAGTGGGCAGCTTCTCACACCCAGGTGAACTGAACCAGCGTGGTGCTGGGTGCGGGAGGCCCCGTGAGGGCTGCTGTCCGCAGCGTGAGAGGCAGAGCAGGAGAGGAAGACAGGCTGTCTGGGGCAGCTGTTGGAGCTGCTGGTTCTCTTAGGCTGAGCCACTGGAGGCCCTTGCACGCTAGCTTTCCTGGTGAACCTGGCTGTTCCTGCTGGAGGAGGAGCTTGGGACCTTGCTGTCACGGAGGACGGCTGTGGTACCTTTCTGGGGAGCTCTGCCTTTTAATCTGAGCCTCGCTTCTGGCTCCACGCAGATCCCTCAGCCTGCTGGCCGGGCCCTCTGGTCGCACACATTGGTTGCCAGCACCTTCTCTCACAGGCAGGAGAGACCTTCGCTTGGTGCTGTCTGTACGTGTTATCACCGCGGCCCTTGGCGCGGCCCTAAAAGCCTCTGAATCTATGCGTCCTTCATGGCACGGATCAAAGGGATTTCTTTGGCTTCATCTCAGTTTGCAAAGAAGGAAACCTGAGTTCAGAGAGAGGCATCCTGTTCAGCTCACTGCCCTTGAGTTACCTGAAACCTCATCTCACCGCCCTGGCTTACCTTTCCCTTCCAGCGCTCCGTGCGCCCCCGTGAGATGGGTTTTCTCGACCTCTCATTGCCCCGTCACTTTCCCTGCAGTCGCTCACCAGCTGGCCAGAGCCTCTAGTGTGCTGGGAGCTGACCCCTTGGTCCAAGTGTGGGTTGATGGCTGGGGTCCCACAGAGAGCCCAAGACCCCGAGTCATGCCCGGTGTTTATGGCTTCTTTCTGTTCTGCCTTCTCCCCTCCCCCCACACTGTCTGCCGTGTTTATGAGGCTCAGGTTGCATGTAATCAAAGTCACACTGCAGTGGCTCAAACAGACGATCTGAAGCCACAAAGGTGCCAAGCTCCCCAACTGGTGGCTCCCTGATCCTCAGGGTGTTGTTTTCTTCATCATGATCTAAGGTGCCCAAGTTGCTCATTTTTTTTTCCCCTAGTGAATGGGAAGGTAGAAAGGGACTGGCTCGCCTCTTGTCTCCAAGAGACAGCCTTTTACCTGCATCCCATTGGTCAGAATTCAATCACGTGGTTCCCTTAGGTGAAGGGAGTTCTGGGAAATACCAGCTTCTGCTGCCCTCTTCCTGGGTCAGCTGTAGGAGAACCGCCCCTGGCTTCTCAGGGTTAGGAAGTGCGCTTCTAAGAAAGACAGTATGAAACCCAGACTGATGAGGAGGCCGCAGTGACAAGAACACCTGTCACTTGTGGCTTGATGTTTATTAGTTGGATTGTGTTTAGTGTTTAAGATGCATTGTACAGACTGAGTTTTCTGAAGAAATGGAGCAACCTGTCCAGGGCACTTGAAACATGCCCAGTGAGCCCGTCACCTGTTTGTCTCCATGTCTGAGGCCAATGCCTGGCCTCCATGCCCCGCAAATCAGAGAGGCTCACTAGAGCTTCACAAAGTCACCCCTGTCCTGCTTAGGAACCAGATATTTGCACGATGGCCTGGGCAGGGAGGGTTTGAAGTGGCTTGAGGACCAGAGGCCCTGTGAGTAGGCGCTTAGGTTGCACAGAACTTTCTGCGGCCAGCTTGGTTGGGACTGTAGCCCGTGTGCATCCTGTGTTTTCTTTTACCTGATGACGCCAAGGCACAGGCACACTACAGTGGCGAGTGTGAGAGTGGACGTCTGGCCACGCTGTGCTGGACATCGGTGCTTCCTGCCATGGGCTAAGCCGGCATCCTGAGGCCTGGAGCCTGTCCCGAGCCCTGGTTCTGGGCCTCTTGGCCACTGCACCCATTGGGGGTCACAGTCTATGATGGTTCACAGATTTTTCTAGGCCTTGCTGTATTCGCCTTGCCTGAAAACGTATATATATTTCAGCTGAGCAAGTTGGGCATGATGAAGATCTAAGGACAGGTAGCCCACAGGCACCGGAACCCGGGATACTTCAGAGTAAGCGAGGTCTGAGGAACCTTGAGGCAGGGTGGGGGTCTCTTTGCTTTCTGAGTGGGTGCTATCCAGGAAGCTGCCGAGGACCAGAGGGCTGAGCCATGTGCAAAGTCAAGGACGGGAAGCACAAGTGCTCCCGTGGGGAAAGGACAAGAGGCAAGAAATCAAACCCGGGAGATGGCAGCTCCCGATCAGCAGGGCCCTCCTCCCCCACCCTCCCCTCCCCTCCCCTCCCCCTCCCCCCTCTCAGAGGCAGAGGTGGAGGCGGTGGGCAGCTCTGCAGCCAGTGCAGCTCCGTCAGTTCTGCTTTGCTCCCCTTCCTGGAGGCGCGAGGCTTGGTGCCCTCTGACCAGGCTTGCTCTCTTTGACTTCCTTAAGTTCACCTAGGATGAGGTCATAGTGACAGCGTCCCTCCCTCTCAGGTCTGTCTGGGACCTCTAAGGAGGGGCTTTGAATCTGAGAACGTCGTGATGTTTCTGCTGTCAGCCATGTTTTATAAAAATACAGAGGCCATATTTTCCTTTGAAAACCTATTCAGAGGGCCAGCCAGGTAGCTCAGCAGGCTAAAGTGCCTGCTTAGGCAGATGCAGAGACCTGGTTTCGACCCCCACCATCCCGTGCCTGCCCTGTCCCCAGGATGCGCTGAGAAGGCGATTAAGACGGGCGTGGTGGTGCTCGCCTGTAATCCCAGCGCTTGGGAGGCTGAAAACAGGAGGATTGCTACAAGTCCGACCAGTGTAGTGTGATCCTGTAGGCCCTGTAAAAAATACATAAAAAAAACCGAACAACAACAGAAAAACTTATTTAGGCACTTATGAGTTGGAAATCAAACCATAGCACCAGAATCTCAAACCTAGAATTTACAGGAATTATAGGGCGCTGGGGGGTGGGGCTGCCCAGAAACAGCAGATTCTTTCCTTTGCGCGGCTGCAGCCCCCCAGATTCCACCGGGGACTTGAGGATTGAGGCTCTGATGCTGCCTCAGCGGTCCCTTCTGAGGGCTTTAACACAGCACGAGGCTCTTTGGAAACAGGAAGAATGCGGTCCCCAGACTCACTGTGCTGTTTACAGGCCCACCGCGAGAGTTCCTTCCCCAGGCTGGGTGGAGAGCCTGTCTCAACTACAAGTCCAAACAGCGGTGTGGGGAGTGGAGAGCAGAGGCTGAGGTGCAGAGCTGAGCCCCAGACAGAGCTGAGCCCTCTGCTGGGCTGCCTTTTGGCGCTGGCATGGACGTCAGTCCTCAGGACCTTTTTACCTAGCTCACAGAATGCTTGCCAGGGTATTGCTATGCTCCCTTTCTATGAGTGCTGCCTGCTGGGTAAAATTATTGTCATTTTATGGCTAAGGAGGGAGAGGTTCACAGGGTTAATGGATTCACTCAGGGTCACAGCACGGCCAGCAGGCGAGGAGTCCGCCCTCACGTCCAGATGTTACGGGATGCGCAGCTGGCATTCCTGGAAAACACGGCAGCTCTCAGCCTTCGAAAATACCAGTGCCATCTTTAAAATAATGACTTATTTCCCTCTTCCTCCGTTTAGGGAAATAACTACAAATTCTGTTGCATCCTAACCTTAATAATGCTTTCTACATTGCCCCTCGGCCCAGAATTCCTTGCGACGATTATTTCTCCTTAATTGTATCTTTACTATTGTCTCGTGTTTGATGCTATCATGTCAAAGGCAAAGGCTAGAAAATCGCTGTTATGGGCTGTTTGCATGACCTCTTTTAAACCTAAGAGGCAGAGCTATGAATAGAAATAAATAGAATTATTATGCAAAGCAACCAGGCTTCAGCTGCGTTGGTGTCTGAGTCATTCATTATAAAAAGGTTCTATTGAAGGCAGACTTTGAATCTCCTGGGTTAAACAATTGAGAGAAAGATGGAAATTTCCCTGTTAGGTGAACGTACCTCCTCGTTTCTGAAAAGGTTGACAACAAAACTGTGGAAAGAAAAGGAAGACTCCCAGACAGGACTGTCCTTGCAGCAGTGTTCGGGACAGACAGGGAAGCTGCAACTGGGGGGAGCACACAGGCCAGGAGCCTGGGGGTCTGACAGCCCTGAGGCGAGGCGGTGGGTGACAGGGCCTCTCAGCATGGCTTTTCCGGGAGGCCAGTGTGTGCCACTGTGAGCGACTGCTGCGGGGAGACTGCACAGCCTCTTCAGACTTCCGGGGGAGCCTGGGAAAGTATCGGAGAGGATGCAGGAGCCAGAGCCTGGGCGTTGGGAGAGTTCCGGGGCTGGAGGTGCTAAGCTCCAAACTGCTTCTGAGCAGGGAAGTCCTGAGGCTTTGCCTTCCTCTGCAGGCCTGGCAGGGTCCCAGAGGCATCCGGAGCCCGCTTTGGAGCTCAGAAACTGGGCTCCCAGGAGGCCAGAGGTGACAGGCTGCCCTGGGCTGGCAGCCACAGTGCGCAGCAGAAGGAAGACACTGGCTTTGCGCTTTGCCGCTAGAGCAGGAGGCGGACACAGGCGAATGTCAGATTGCTTTGCATCCGTCCATAACTCAGATGCTGTGGAGCCATGGTTCCTGTCTGCGCCAGTGTGGCCCGGGTCCTCACATCCCCTCTCAGCCCATGCCGCCATCCCTTGGGCTCTTTAGTTCACAGGACCTGCAGGCCACGGGTCCTTCTCTTGTTCGTCCTGGCAGACATCTTATTCCACACCAGGAGGGAGCCACAGTCAAACCACCACCCAGAAGCACAGTGAGTCAGCCTCTTAAATTAGAAGGTGACAGACCTTCTGGGGCATGTGCCATGTAAGTGTCAAAAGGCTCTTCTTTTAATACGGTAATGGCGGGCGCAGGTGACTGTAGGCAGGATTCGAGGCTCCCTTACATGTATAGCTTGAGACTGCCCACCACCTGCACCGTGGGACAGACAAGCGCTTGGTCGCCTGGCTCTTGCTGACCGCACCACCCTGCTCCCAGAGCTCCAATCAGTTTGGGGCCTGAGCTCAAGCTCAAAATTCACTGTGTTTGTTGAGCCAGATGCCAGGAAGTTACAGTGGCCAAAGAGAAATGTCCTATAGTGGAACTTCTTCCCAGGGGATGGGGACGTGTGCAGTTGGGGTGCAGCTGTGTGGATACCCTGGGCGGTGGTTGGTGGCATCCAGGTGCGGAGGGCCTGGCCTGGTACGTGTGGCAGGGGGCAGTCATGGTAGAGCCAGCAAAGGAAGAGGACAGTGGGAAACACAGAAGCCGCTTCCTGCGCTGGACGGGGACCGCTAGGAGATCTTAGGCAGTGGAGTGACATCAGTATTTCTTAAAAGAACACTTATTTCTCCCTGTTAACCAGGTCTGAAGGACGTAAGGCTGGAGGCAGAGACACCCAGTCAAGGTTTGAGTTTAAGGTTAAAATTTCTGGCATAATGTGAGTGAGAAATGGATGGCTCAGACCAGACAGGTGCCCTGGGAGGTTTCCAGGAGGTGCACTGCATCTGTGTAGATGACAGCGTATGCGCCGCACGCCGTGCGTAGGGTACATAGAATAGATAGCACTCTATTCTTAAAGGTATGTAAAGTAGGAAATTCCTACATAAAAGTGGGAATTTAAATCTTTATAAATGTGGTACGAAGCCAGGTGTGGTGGCGCACGCCTGTAATCCCAGCACTTGGGAGGCTGAGGCAGGAGGATTGGTGTGAGTTCGAGACCAGCCTGGGCTACAAAAGTGAGTTCCAGGCCAGCCTGAACTCCATAGCGAGACCCTGTCTCAAAACAGTAAAACAGCAGAAACTTAAGCTGTGCCCAGGGGTTGTGGCCACCAGCATGGTCTCCATGTGAATTATGCTATTTGCTCTATGTCCATAGGGGCCCTTCTGGGCGATCAGGGGATAAAGCCCAGACATAATGTCATTTCTTCCTGAAGTGTCCCACCTAAATATAAGGACTTTAGTTTTTAATTTTTATTTTCATTTTCAGATTGTGTGTGCCATGCATAATGGTGTGTTTACTACAGGAAGTTGGTGCATGTGTGTTACACATCTTAATGCAAGGACCTCTTTTAAAAGCACCATCACAATCCCTCATCTCATTTGAATATCCGTAGCTCTTACTGTCAAGTATCCAGACCTTCGCAAGATTTCTCCGTTTTTATCAGTGGGAAGGCCTAGCTTTTCATTTTGGCAGTTTGTCTGAGCCAGGGTCCAGATGCATCCAAGAAGGTCGGGCGTCGCCAAAGTCTTCCAGTCTGTCTAAGTTTCTTCAGTTTCTTTGTCCTCTTGAGCTCTTGGTGCTGAAAAGGGCAAGTAATTTATACCGTAGGTTTTCTCAAAGCTTGAATTCTGTGACTGTGCCATATGGCTGCAGTTAACCTGTTCCTCTGTCCCCAGGAGCTGGACTCAGAAACTTAATCGGATGTGGGTGACTTCCTTTGCAAACCTGTTTCATAGGTTTTGTTTCCCTACTGTGTGTTACTGTTTCTGTGGTCACTGCCCAGCTCCACTGTTTCATCAGGGCTGCAAATCCTTGGTACTTTCTCACGTTCCTTCCTCGTCAGCTGGAATGCTTGTACAAGGGAAAGCTTGCCTCAGCTCTGTGGCTACCCTGAAGGGCGCTGCATGCACACGGGCAGGAGGCAAGCTTGATTCTGTCCCTTGAAAAGAATTGAATTTTTGGTTCCCGAGCCCTCTCCAAGGACGGCTAATGAACTTTCTCTTTATTATCGTGATGTCATGTTGTACACATGAGTTTGTGTCTTAAACCTCTGCTGTCGTCTCCGCAGATGGCCCCTGAACCGTCTTTGGCCCTGGGAGGCTCTCAGCCCAGGCCTGGATTCCTCCCCTGCTTTCTGGGATGACGGCTCACCTTGTGCAGCTCCCTCACTGCTGCTGAGAGAGCCCGCTATCCACAGAGCCCGGGTTTCTCTTCGAGGGTAGTGACACTTCAGGGCCAGAATCTTGGTGTGAGTTTCAGTGGACAGAGCTAGAAGCTGCTGCCTCCCCACCCAGCACTGAGAAGTCAGCCCAGGGCCTTCAGCCCAGCTATTTTGGAAACAAGGTTGCTGAGTTGCCAAAGATGGCTGTGGACTTGAGATCCCCTGCTGGAGCTTCCCAGAGCACAGGGAATGTGGACAGATGCCTCCACACTGGGCCAGAAGCCAGGTTTTTTTTTTTTTTTTTTTTTTTTTAAAGAAATTGTTCTCGTATTACTATGTACTTTTCCTTTTATAGAGACATGTAACATGCGTATGGTTTCTTCCTTATGCAAAACAAAGTAGAAAACTAAATGTTATCATGTTTATCCCAAACATAATACTGACTATGCCCCAGGTAACCTGGTCCAAAATACTCATTTCTACAGATAGGCCATGGTATTAAATGCAAGGTTATGTTAACAGTTTTAAGAAAGGCATATATTTCCAGAAGTATGTTAAGTACACAAATATCAGTTCTATAAATAACAAAAATCATCACAAAAATGTTAGGTTATAATATTTCCAAATTTTCTTCTACTTATTGAATTTTTTTTAGTTTCTTTTAACAGCATATCAAGTTTTTTATTGTTACATGAAAAGATAATACTCTACAATTCAATAAGACAAAAACAGCTTAAAAATGAGCAAAATATTTCAGCAGACTATTTCACAAAAAAAGATACAAACGGTCAAGAGGCCTGTGGGAGAGCGCTGCCATCAGTAGTTACCAGGGGAGTGAATCTAAACTCACTCTGGAAGACCGCTGAAGGGTGTATGGAATGCCTTAGTGAAAAGCTCTGCCAACTTCTCTTACTTTTATAATTCTTTTTTTAAAAATTTCTTCTTTTGAGTTCTTAAACTAGGGAGACTATAAGATACTTACATATATAGGTCTGGTTTGTTTCACTAATGAGTATAGGTTCTAGATACATCCACTTATATATGAAGTCCTCTACTTTATCATTCTTGATAGCTGAGTAATATTCCATTGTGAGAAAATGGCACATTGTTTTCAACCGTTTAGAAGCCAGATTTTTTAAGGATAAAATGCGCCAAGGATTCGTGGTGCCATCCTCATTTCTGTGCCCAAAGTCCTCGTTGCCGATGACACCAGTGGAAGTGCCAGTATGCTTTATGCTATGACACACTGTCACAGAATAAGTGGTGTGAGGTGGGGGCTGGGTGCAGGTCGCCTTAAGGGGTTACTTGGGATCTTTGCATGGTAAAGCTGTTTACAACCAGAAATCGGGTTCAGCTCAGTACCTAGGCTTAGGCGACTTCATTTGTTTGACTTTGCTTTCACTTTCCAGGAGCTGCCTTAGGGTTTAGGTTTGTCGTTCAATCTGCGAAACCAGTTCTAGTCAAAGAAGTCCGACGCGTGCGCCTGTCTTCTATACCCATTCCCTTGCTCTAGTTTTGGGCCTGTCTCCTCACTTGGTACTGGTGAGGATGTGTCTGCATGGCTTCACATCTGCTTATCTGTCCCCCAGCCCCCTGTATCCTGTCTCAGATAAGCAGCAGCTCTATAGGCAGCTTGAATTTGGGACATAATTGAAAGGCAACCCAGGCTGTATTTTATGCACCCCTCACGTGCAGGACGACGAGGCGCCATGCTGGGTCCTCTCATGCATAGTTTTCTCTGATCTCCTGAATGATCTCACATGGTAGATGCCACTGGCCCATGGTACTGATGGGGAGAATGGACCCAGGGCGGCGCGGCCGGCCACGCCCCGTCTGCCCTGCCTGCGTGACCTCAGCACCGCGTGGCCTATGCATCTGCTTGCATGCCTGTAGCACAGGACCATTATTGTAGGTGCCTGGCGTGGCGGCACAGAACTTAGAACAGTGCCCAGTGAGCAGGCGGCATCCAGCTGTCAGCTTGCTCTTGTTCCCATTTGTTATTCTAGGGCAGAATCTGAGAATCCTGTGATTATGACAGCTGTGTGCACAGCTCTGTGCTCAGCCTGGGCCTGCGACCTTTAACCCGCTCACCTCGCCTGTTGGGCGCTTGTGGGCAGGAAGCTCGCGCTCCGCAGTCACGGCAGGGCTGCTGGGCAGTGGCCAGGTGGCAGCAGAGAAGGCAGATGTGCGCGTGCAGCCGGCCCTCTGTACGTGACAGCCTCGCTGTGGCTTCCTGCACACGGAGGAAGCAGGCTCCCTTGCAGCTCTCCTGCCTTTGTTCTCCAAATAGCATCCCCGTTGGAGGCGGTGGAACTTCAGGTCCGTGTTAGGTGCAGTGGGGCTTTCACCAGCACTGCTGTGTTAAGTTGCAGAGATCACAATTTTTTTTAAGAACTGAATCCCAAGGCTGGCCCAGGCTGAGCTTGATCCTCCTGCCTCGGCCTCCCAGAGTGCCAGGATGACAGGCCGGCAGCTTCACGCCTGGCTGGACATCGCCATGTGACTTTCATATTATCCAGAGTCTATGGATCATGGGGCTTCCCAGGGCTAGTGGGGCCTTGAAGTGCAGCTAACTGCCCCCTGCCCTTTGCAGAGGAAGTGACCATCCCAGAGAGAGGGACAGACAGATAGACAGGTAGGCAGGCAGATAATGCCATGAGCTTCAGTGTGCACTGGTGTTTGGAACTTGGTCTTCTGGGTCATCCTGCAGATCCCAGGTACCTGGGCCCCTGCCTGGGAGGGTGCAGACTCCAGATTGGGGCGCGTGGAATGGGACCTGGGGGGGGGCCTGACTTCCACTTCTGGCAGAAGGGCAGCATGGTGGGTGTGGGAGGCATAGCTGGCCTGTCACAGGTCCCCTAGATCCCTGTGTGCGCTGTGGCCATCAGCACCCTGTGGAGCAGAGTGCCTCTCGTTGCTTTGTGGGGAAATGAGGAACGGGACGTAAAAGGGCTCAGGACCTCTAGCCAGGACCCGCAGTGTGATCTGGGGCTGCTCAGGGTTTGGCCTATGACCTTTTTCTCATTTAATTTCACTGGGAATGGGCGTGGGAGCGCTCGCCTGTGCAGGATGCCACGAGGGTTGAATGTGGCCATCCGTGCGGTTCAGGCAGCCTTGCCTGCTTGCTATGTAGCCCAGAGGGGCCTCCAGCTCTGGGCGATCCTCCTGCCTCAGCCTCTGACGGGTGCAGGGATCGCTGGTGTGTGCCGCTGCGCCTGCACTTGGGCATCTGTGTTTCTAAGCAGTTCGCAGAATCCCACCAGGTTACGTGGTAGCAGTGGCCAGGCTGCACAGCATCAGGTCGCGGGGACTTGGTGATGGTGTCACATGTAGGGGCTGCGTGTGTCCTCTGCTACGGGCGCTGGTGTGGGGCAGCTGTGTGGCCTCCCGAGGTGCATGTCTGCACTGCACAGGGGACCGGCCTGGCCTCATGGGGTCCCTGCAGGATCCCAGGAGTGGCACCCAGAGCACCTTGGGGAGTCCTCTGCTCCTGGGCTCCCAAGAGTGATGGGCCAGTGTGCTCTGGACAGGGACTCAGGTTAAGCAGACACCGGAGGCCGGGTCACCTCTTCCTCAGCCCCATCCCCACATCACTTGAGGGTGCCCAGCTCTGCACAGTCCCTGCTTCCTCCTCTGAAAGAAGAAAAAAACCCTGACTGATGGAGTGAGCGGCAGTGCCCGCTGAGCCCTGCTGAGCCCCTTGGTGTGGCCAGGGCACGGAGGCCTCACCTGTTGCTCGCTTGGGCAAGGCCCCTTTTGTTCCTGGCTTCGCAGTGTCGGGGCCAGGCATGTGAGCACTGGTGTTCTCCTGGGTACCTGGGCTGGCTGAAAGCACTGCAGTTTGGTCTTCTGTACCTGGCTGCCACTCTGGGGTGCGTGAGCATAGTGACCGTGAGAGCCATGTCTAGGTAGCTGCAGGCCCCAAATCCTGTGCACCTGACCTAGCAGAGTGTCTGGGGCCCCAGGAGCGGCCCCCATGGCTGCTGGGCAGCAGTGCCCTCCTGCGCCCACTGAGGTCCCAGCGTGTCGTTGTGGATGTGGGCCTTCCCGGCAGCCATGCTGCTCAGTTTCCGCTGCTGGGAACTGGGCTCAAAAGCACCCTCAGGTCCTGCTCGGAGCATCGTGGGCCGGGCCTGCTTCTCTGCTCCTGGCAGCACTCTCTGTTTCACCTGGTTCCCTTTGTGTTTGAAGCTTGTGACAAATGCACAAGAAGCAGCAAAATATTACCGAAAGGACGTGGAATTTGGAGCAAGACCGATGTGGGAATGGACCCTGGCTGCGTGTGGGTTTTCAGCTGGGTCCTGGGCCCCATCCCTCCTCAGATCATGGGTGTGAACCTAACCCCTGGTGTGCTGGGGCCAGGGCAGCGCTGTCAGGAGCGGAAAGGTTGATTTAGCTCACGGTTTGTGGAGGTTTCAGTCCGTAATCGGCTGGCTCCCAGGCAGAGCGGCACATGGCGGAGAGCTGCAGTTCATGGCAGGAGAACAGGGAAGAGCACAGGGAAGGGCCGCAGCTGGGGCTTCTAGCCAGCCTCTGCACCCTCCTTACACTGACCAAGCTGTCCTGGGGCTTCTAGCCAGCCTCTCCACCCTCCTTACACTGTGAGCAAGCTGTCCTGGGGCTGCGAGTGTAGAACTCACACAATCACTCAGTGTCCATGCCCGCCTCTTGCGCAGGATGAGGATGTTTACAAACTAAGAATCCTGGCTCTCTGCTGAGTCGCTTAAACTTCTAGACTTCTCCAGTTAACACAATGTATCCACCAGTACAATGGACCTTAGGCATCCTGAGGGATCCCCCGTGGTCCCGATGCTGTGATTGGTGCTCACATTTACAAATGGCAGCTCTAAACTGTGGGGAGTAGATACTAGCCCATGGGGTGGCAGAGGGCCACAGCCTGCCGAGGTCCCTGTATTCGTGTTTCCCTTCGAGCAGGGGTGTGTGCATGTGCACCTAGGGCCGTGCTGGGCTGTACATCTGTGGTTGTAGGCACACATACACGTGTTTGAGTTGGGAAAACCTTTGTACTTTAGATATGCAGCTGATTGCATGTCAGTTATAGAAATGTCCATAGGAGAGTGTGTGTGTGTGTGTGTGTGTGTGTGTGTGTGTGTGTGGTGCTCGGCTGGATCCCAGGGCCTTCCCACGGGGGCACATACCATGTTCTTTTATTACTTAGACAGGGTCTCTGGGTAGCACAGGCTGGCTTTGAACCCACAGTGATCTTCCTGCCTCAGCTTCCCAGGTTCTAGGTGTGTGCCAGGGCACCTGGCCTCCCTGCTGTGGACCCTCTGGGGAGAGGCGCTGGTCATGGCTTCCGACTTAGCTCTTCTACCCCTGTGAGCTTTGTTTCTCTGGGTCCCTGGCCAAGCATTAGTCTCCTGTGTGGTGGGGCTCCTCCCGAGCATTGTGGCAGCCCTGTCCTGGGGAGCATGCCCAGTGGGTGCTGGTCGGCAGCCTAAGGGCCTGGACACAGTCGCTGCCTGGCCCTCGCTCCGGCGGTGGGAGCCGCGCTCACCTTAATTCGAACCCAGACCAACTTCTCTGCACCCCAGGATGGGGAGGACACCCAGTGTCCCCTGAAAGCAAGCAGAACAGGATGGGAGAGAGGGAGCCACCCTGAGCTTATGGTTTCATTACAACCATCGCTAAACTTCTCCATGACTCTGAGGTAGCCCCAGGTCCCCAGAGAACTCAGTGGAAATGGCTCAGCAAAGTACCCTGCCTGGGACGTTTGTTCAGTGCCCTGATGGAAGGTCTGGCACCCTTTATTCCATTAACAAACGAAGACGTGCACATGTACATGACAACCATCAGGTGACAGAACACAGCCCGCGCCTGTCCTCGGCCACCTGGGAAGCTGAAGCAGGAGGATCTGGAATCTGAGGCCAGCTTGGGCTACAGAGTTCAAGGATGGCCTGCACTGCATAGCAAGATCCTGTCTCAAAAGTCAAAATCAACACAAACAAAATACAATTTAGTTTTCACCCGTTTCCAAATTCGTTTGTTGATTTCTGGACACGGTCGCGAATTCTCTTGTTGGGCCAGGCAGATAGCTCAGGGCCTGAGTGCCCCAGTGCCACGTGCCACACTGGCCTCTGCGTGGGTGCACTGAGCTGGAGACGAGTCTGGGCATGGTGGTGCACACTTGTAATCCCAGCTGCTGAGGAGGCTGAAAACAGGAGGATCGCTATGAGTCCCATCTACTTAGTGAGATCCTATACCAAATAAAACATCAGCCACAACAAAGAAGTCTCTTGTGGCTCCCTTTCTTGGCTGTGGTGTAATACAGGCAGTGGCAGCAGACGCCTGAGCAGCTCCCCAGGGGCCAGCTTTCCTCCGGCCCGGAGCCCTGGCCGCTGAGACTCCTGAAACTGGGAGCACGGACACCTGTGCTTCCCACTGGTTCTTACTTGAACCTGCACCGTCAGTGCTGGCCGCGGGGCCTCGTGGCCTCGTGGCCTCGTGGACAGGTCTGGGCTCCTCTCAGCCATGGAGGCCTCTGTCCCTGGCTCTGCGGAGCAGCTGCTAGGCCTGTGCAGGGCTGCTGATCTGCATGAGAAGCTTCAGCAGCTCCAGCTGTGCTCCAGGGGCCTGGCCGATCGCAGGTGCCGGAAGCACCAGTGCCCACTGGTGGGTCTGCGTGGCCGGAAGCACCACTGCCCGCCAGGGGGTTCTGTGCAGCCAGAAGCACCACTGCCCGCAAGGGGGTCTGCGCGCTGAGCAGGGGCCTGGCAGACAGCTCTTCCGTGAGTCTGTGTTGCTCTGCCTGGAGCTGTCCTCAGTTAACCAAAAGCCCTCCTCTTCAGGATGGATTTGACCTTGGGGAGAGCAAGAAGTCCACAGGGCCAGACCTGGTAAACAGGGAAGTGGGGACACGGCGTGGGGAGCCTCGGAGCTGACTTCCCGCTGGGAGGTACTTGCAGCAGCAGTTTTTTGTCTTCTGTTCTGTTTTTTTGAATCACACCTCAGAAGCCCACCCAGGAAGGAGGACTCCAGAGCTGCCAGGAGTGGAGGAAGATGGGATGGGGCTTGATGCAGGGGAAGGCTCAGAGGTGGCTGCAGGGCCAAAGGCCTCATACCGCAGGAAAGCTCTTAGAAGTTTAAACCTTCACTGTATATTTCAGCCCCTTTGGGTCAATGTTACTCGATCCCAGGGCCAAAGTCCTGTTTACCAGTCACGCCTCAGATGATGGATCCTGAGCCCTGCAGAGTAATAAGCGCTCCTAGGACTGCCTGGTGTGACTTTGCGGACGGGGAAGCGGCATGTTCTGAGTCAACTTGGAAGGGTCTCGGGCTGCCAGGAAGCCCCAAGAGCGGGACTGTCCCAGCATCACCCGCCTCCTGTCCCTTCCTTCAGGTCTAGGCGACCCCAAGAGCTCACACCCGTGCCTGGGCCTGTGGGAGCAGCGCTCAGGTCTTAGCCAGGCAAGTGCAGCAGACCCGGCCTGGCCGGCCCACGCTGGGCTTTGCAGCGGATTGGACGTGTCGTGATCCTCCTGTTTTCAGTCTCTCATGTGCTGGGAGTACGGGAGCGTACCACTACGCCCAGTCTAATCTCTGTCTTAGCATGCCTGGGTGGCGGGCAGGGCTGGCACGGCATGTGGTGGTGGTGGTGTCGAACTCAGTTCCTGCGTCTGCCTAGGCAGACACTGAATCCACTGAGCCATCTGGCCAGCCCTGTTCCTTTATGAGTGGGGCCTCTGTAGTGTTGTCTTCAGAGCAGTGGTGAGGATGAATTTCTGCGTGGAAGACAGGATTTAGATCGGTGCCCCAAAACTCGGGGGCGCTTAGGTTTGAGTTGTTAGAGCTGCTGTGTTTCCTACCGCGTCTGAGCTTTTCCTGTACGTGACAGGATTTTTCTTTTATAAAAATGAGATCGTACTCTGCATGTTTTATAGTTCACTTTTCATTCTGTCCTTCTTTGTAAGCATAGCTTTTCTTTGCTCCCTCTCTCCGTCCCTCACTCCCCCTCCTCTTCTTTTATTTCTTTTTCTTGTTTCAGAACTTTTGTTTGTTTATTCACTCATTTTTATGGCCGGCTCAGCCTGCCCTGAGGGCAGGGCTGGCGCAGCATGTGGTGCCAGGGATCAAACCACGGTCCCTGCAGCCGCCCGAGCTTTCCTAAGCAGGCGCTTTAGACCACTGAGCCATCCTGCCTCCTCCTCTTCTTTCTTACTTCCCCCCAGGGATCCAGCTCCTGCAGCCAAATGCTTTACCACAGAACTACATCCCAGTGCTATATCCTCGTAATCCCAGATGCTGAACTTTAACTTAATTATCGTGCATTATGGAACACTGTTCTTTTGACGTTTTTTCAGTCACAAAAGGGCCAAAGCCACTGGTAATTTGCAGGCCGTGAAGAAGCAGGCAGGATGCAGGGAGCCCAGCTCGCCCAGTCCTGGTGTCTGTGGTGGTTGTTTTCTGCCTGTCACCTTCTCCCGCCAGACTTCCCCCTGCTGAGTCTGTTTTGGAAGCCTCTCCTCTGCCTTTTCCCTCAGCTGGCAGAAGCTGAGGCGCTCTCTTACTTTTCTTGTCGCCAAGACAAAATATACGACACCCAGAGTTAAGGCGGAAAGGTTCGTTTACCTCACAGTGTGCAGAGCTCTCGGTCCACCGTTGGCCGGCTCCGGGCAGGGCGGCACTGCAGGGCGAAGCAGTCCATGGCCCGTTGGCAGCGACCGCGCATGCCAGCCCTCTGCCCCTGGTGTTGCACACAGGCTCTCGCCCAGGGTGGGCACAGCACTCACTCCTTTCATCCCAGCCGCAGTGGGTGGGTTTCGCCGTCACACTCTGATCCAGCTGCCTCTGAAAAGCCCCCTCTGTGCCGGCATGAGGCTTTGGGGGTACAAGGAGACGCAAGCCATCACAGATGCCCTTGGCACACTGGGCGTTGGATATCCAGTAGCTCGGTGGGGAAAGCCAGACACCTCCGAAAAGAGCTGTTAGAGCAATGTCACACAATGTCCTTCTTTCCACTTTGGTGTCCTAGCAAGGGTAGCATCTGCTTGGCATCTGGGACTCACAGATGGGCCCCGGTAAGTTCTCCTGTTCCCCACAGCCTCCTGAGGCCCCAGGGAGCTGAGCTTAGAGCGACAGTGGATGCACTTGAGTCATTTGTAGGAAAATGGATGCACTTTGTGGTTATAATGTTACGTGGAGTAAGTCAAACACAGGCTTCAATGTCACATGGCGGGCCCGGCGGGGCCCGGCGGGATGGCTCAGTGGTCTAAAGCGCCTGCTTGGGAAAGCTTGGGCGGCTTCAGGGACCGCGGTTCGATCCCTGGCACCACAGCCCTCGGGGTGGGCTGAGCCGGCCATAAAAATGAGTGAATAAACAAATAAAGGTTCTGAAACAAGAAAAAAATAAATAAAATAAAAAATTCTTTAATAAAATAAAAAAAATGTCACATGGCTTTTCTTACATGAGAAACCAGGGTGTAAATAAAGATTGGAAGATGGGCAGTACAAGATTGCGGAAAGCAGGGAGACCAGGAGCTGGAGGGGGCGCAGGACGGAGGCACAGGGGTGAAGGGGAGCTGGGCTGGTTTTGTCCACGCAGCACCTCCACACGTGGACCACACAAATTGAGAAAGAAAACAGCAAGGGCCAGCCAAGTAGCTCAGCGGATTAGTGTCTAGAAGCAGGGCAGGGGCTGGGGGTTCGATCCCCTGGCTTACAGTGCCCGTCCTGCCCACGGGGCATACTGAGATGGCAACTGAGACTGGGTGTGGTCACGCACGCCTGTCATCCCAGCTCTTGGGAGGCTGAAACAGGCGGATCATGGATCACCGTGAGTCCAATCTAGTAGTGAGACCCTGAATGCCCAGTAGACCCTTCCATAAAGTACAACAACAAAAACAGTAAAAAAAAAAAAAAAAAAAAAAAGGAATTGGGTGAAGCTGTTTGAAATAGTTTCATTTCTCTAGTTCCGCAGATCTAGAGCGTCTACATGGAGTCGACAGACCTAATATGCGGTAGCCACTCGGTGTACTCAGTCGAGCTCAAGTCCGTTAGGTCTGAAGTAGTCATTTGCGTGCACGATCCATGCAAAATACAAGATATCTCCAGCCCGTCCTTTGGCCCAAGCCCTTGAAATGTGGAGTGGGTTCCACCCTCACAGTGACCGAGCTCCCCTAGGACTCAAGGACTTCAGGTGCCCAGTGGCCACGACGGGCTGCTGGCTGGGGCATGGCTGTGGGCTCCTGTCAGGAGCCTGTGCTCTCGAGGGCTGGCAGCACTGATGACCCCCAGCCAACTGTCGGGGCCGCGGGCGGGGCCATCTGTGAGCGCAGGGACAATGCAGTGGTCTGTGCAGCTGTGGCGCCATCTGCCCCTTTCTGCTCTTCTTCGCAGGCGCCTCGTCCCCAGACATGGAGCCCAGCTATGGGGGTGGCCTTTTCGATATGGTGAAAGGCGGCGCGGGGAGGCTGTTCAGTAACCTGAAGGACAACCTCAAGGACACCCTGAAGGACACGTCCTCCAGAGTGATCCAGTCTGTGTCCAGGTGAGCTTGCTGCTCCAGCTTCGCAGGGGCCCTGGCTCTTGGTCCAGGGCGCCGCTTCCATCTTGGGGTGGTGCTACTGTCCAGATGAGATCTGAGGGGCGGGACCAGAGTTGCCAGAGCCCTGGAGTCCTCCAGGGGCCGCAGCATGGCTGGGAGAGCCCTGCTCGTGGGTAGATGGCGTTTGAGCGCTGCCACCCGTGGCTTCGGAACCAGCCATCCTGGGTTCTAAGGCAGGACCTGGGCGCGTTAATCAGTTCTTGAACTTGACTTTGATTATGCCCTGATGGGATTGGCATGGGTGGCGTGAGGATTAGTGAGTATTAAAGTGATGTGACAGTGAAGCCGATACCTGAGCAGCCGATGCCTGCGGATCGTCACTGGAGCAGAGCTTTCTGTATCCTGCTAGTGGTTTAGAGTTTATTTAGTGGGAGAGGTTTTTTTTCCTACTCTTGTACTTTATGCAAATTCTCACACAAAAATAATGTGAGTTCTTTTTTATTCCCAGGCATCGCAAAATTCCAGGTTTGCTCTACGTTTCAGTATATGGTTTTGAATTAGAAATTCAAACGTCAAGTCTAGGATACTAACCAAGGGCTTCATACTGGCTCCCAGGCAACATTCACCCGCTTTCTCTCCAGTTCCTGATCAGGACCTTGATAGGGAGAAAAACAGTTTCAGTTGTTTTTTCTCAATTGTCTTTTCTTCCTTCCCTTAGGGAAGAGAGTTCCAAGTAGGCAGAGAGGCTGGAACAGCTGTGTTAGCCACTTAGCAGAGTCTGTTCTGACCAGGACACACTGCAGAAGCATGTCGGGCACACATGAGTGGGACAGTTGTGCCCTGGGGTGTGATTGGTGGACAGAGGGGCGTCTGCTGGACCGTAGCAGCCCTGTTCATGATACGCTGTGGAGAAATCCTGTGGTACGTGGACCTTCTTTACGAGTGCCCTTTCCCGCCTCTCTTGCAGCTACACCAAGGGAGACTTAGACTTCACCTATGTCACCTCTAGAATTATTGGTAAGTTTCCGTGGTCAGAGGGCCGCTCTGTGACCGGTTTCTGAGTGCAGTCTGTGGGAGCAGCAGGCATGCCTTAGCTATTTTCTCTCTTCCAGTGATGTCCTTTCCTGTGGACACAGTTGACATAGGATTCAGGAATCAGGTGGATGACATTCGCAGCTTTCTGGATTCCAGACATCTGGACCATTACACAGTCTATAATCTGTCACCGAAGTCTTACCGAACCGCCAAGTTTCACAGCCGGGTAAGGAATTGTAGCTCCGACATTGCATTTCTAGGACATAAACGGGTCTTCTTCCTCTTAAGAGATGTCCTCAGAGCTTCTGCCACCGGCCTCAGGAAGCTGGGAGCCGCACACAGTGGACTCTCTTGTTACGCAGTCTGTGTCAGGCTCTGAGGGCTGGTGGGATATGCAGGTGAGGGCATTGGTTGTTGGCAGGAAAATGTCTGTGACTGAGGGGCCGTTGAGGCTGGAGTCTCTGGTCCCTTGGTGCTTGGTGGCGTGTGGCTCCTGAGGTCAGCCGGCCTCCTTGAGCTGCTGTGATGCACGTAAGTCTTCTGCTTTCTGCGTGACTTCTCGGGCCTCGGCCCTAAGGGCAGGATGGCACAGGGACGATGCACGCTCATGCTGCGGGCTCGGTCATGTGGTCTCTTAGCACTAGCAGTGGTGGAGGGACAAACAGCGGCTGGCCCTCAGATGGCACTGCCTGGCTCTGAGGACTTCGCGTCCAGCGTTGCATCCAGTCCAGCACTCCTCTGCAGCAGTGGAGAAACTGAGGCACAAAGAGGTGAATCAGGTAACTGGCCCACGGACAGGTGGTGTAAGGCCTGTGTTCTTCACCATTCTGCTGGCCCAGCGATGTCGCTTGGAAAAGCTGGATTATCATTTCAGAAGAGCCTCTGAACTAGGGGAGAAGCGTTCCTAGGTTCGGGCTGGTGGAGGGGCTGCGGTGCCGACTTAGCTTTGGGTCTGGTATTGCTTGGCCCTGACTTCTTCCTTAATCTCCTCTCTAAGATAGGGCATTTTTAAAAAAATCTCTTAAGAACATCTTCAAATACTTGTGACTCAGCCTGGGACTTCAGATGGGTCTGCTGGCACAAAGAACTGTTCACAGATGGACAGCTAAGTGAGGCTGAGCTTCGTGTAGCGGGTTGGTGCCTGGCCATCAAGGTTGCATGACCGGGACCTGAACACAGTTGCTGGAACTCATTTTGCTCTAAATTCTAAACTCCCCCACTACTGCCTGGACCTTACCTTTCACATCTGGGAGACACACAGGAAGGCCTTTTCCTGCCCGGGGACCCCTTCCCATGGGTCCTAGCATCAAGTAAGATGCAGTGTTCTGCCAGGTGGTTCTTTTTTCAGCAGCTCTGTAGAGGAGCCGCATACTTTGGTGGTGTCAGAATCACCTAAGGCCTTGTGGGGTGTAGACTCCCGTCCTGGGAGAGTCAAGGCCCCTGGAGCCACGTGTCTGGCGGTGCTCCTCGTGTGGCCCTCGCTGTGGCTGATGGGAGGGCTCTGAGAGGCACTGATACACCCCTTCTGGGGCAGCTGGGTCTAAATTGCCACTCCATGATGGGGTTTCTAAGCGTAGATCCTAAAAATCCATGGCAGTGCTGATGCTCGCATTCTTACTCCACCTGTCGTGTGGCTCCGAGCACTGCATTAGCATGAAACACAAGTGCAGTAGAAGCTTAGCTGGGTGCACATCGTCGCAGGGGTCTTCCTTGCTCAGAGACCGCATCCGCGCTCCTGTTGTCGCAGAGCCACCTACTCCACGCTGCACAGAGATTTGTCGGCTCTTGGAGGATTGTGATGGTCTGGAGCATTTTCCATCTGAAGAGTAAAGGGATCTACTATCTCCAGAGAGACATGTGCCCGGGTGAGGATGTCGGGCCCGATGGCATCATGGGATCCACCCGTTACAGTGTCTTTAAGGCAACGCATCTGGTGGTGGAGCTAAAGATCTGTGGCTGCGGACTCTCTCCTGGAGGAGCCAGGAGTCACATGCACACGGGGCCTCTGCCTGGCTGGTCTCCCATGTGCTGACTGAGCGGGGAGCTGGCTTATGTTACTTGCCACCTGGAACAGTGCCAGGCGTGGCTGACCTGCATTCCACAGCGGATGGTGTGCATGGCGAGCTGTAAAGTGCCCTTTACAGGCCCTACAGAAGGAGAGGGGGTTCGTGTGGGGGCAGCAGTGAGCGCTGGGCCTCAAAGGGTGGCTGAGGTGATGCGGTGCACCTATCTCTGCAAAAGGTGGGACTGTCACAGGTGGTGGTTGGGATTAGCATAATTGGGCCCCAGGGCCACAGGGAACGCCCAGCAGCAGCGGGCCCATGTCCCTCTGCACTGGGGGAGACCTACAATTTTGGTGTCTTTCCCCATGGATGATGCTCACAACAGCCTCCTGGTCTGTGTGGTGGTCTTACAAGGGGCTCAGGGAAGCTGGGACACGTCACCGGGGGTCACATCGTGGGGACAGGGAAGCCGCAGAGCTGCAGAAGAGCTTGCCCTGACTGGGTTCCTTACAGGTGTTTGGGGTTCTGTCTGTGCCTTTATGCTTTTCCTCCTTCAGATGAAGCACATACTTTTAAAAAATTCTAATTACATGTTTGCCTCATGGTGCATAATTACGTGTCAAGTAAATATATAATTATGGAGTGCTCTAAATTAATATTACTTGCTTGATTGATCCAGTGGTTCTGGAGCTGTTAGCCTGTCGTGTGAAGGATAATTCAGCCAACTTTTAGCAGAGACTCTATAGATTTTGACATCTGGAATATGGTTTTAAAGCCTTTATAGTATTGCCTGGGAGAACAGCCTTCTGTACATTTACTCCATTTCTTCTTCCAAATGTTGTATCTGTAGACAGATCTTACTGTAAAAAAAAAAGTTGCCAAATGGGGTCCGTTGCTTTGTTAATTTTTGTGTTTTCAGACAGGGTCTTGCCTGTAGCCCAGGCTGGCCTTGAACTTTTGGTGATCCTCCTGCCTCAGTCTCGCCTTATTCTTACCCATTCAGTCACTCAGCAAGCACTTGCCGAGCCCTTGACACTCGCATGCCACGTAGGTCCTGAGGGCAGAAGTGAGGAGTTCTCTGAGAATGAAAGTTACTTCCCACAGCTCTGCTGGAGCGTGGGGAGGTAGAGTGCGCATGCGCAGTGCAGCTGGGCGGGGGGTGCGCCAGGGCTTCGGTACACATGCGCGACTACGTAATTCTTACAGCAGCCGTGCACCACGTGGTGGTGCTCTGCACAGGACAGCGGAGGCTGGCAAAGGTAGTACAGCTGCAAGTGGTGACTCCAGCGTGAAAACCCACTCGTGGCCTGAAGCTCGTTGTTATGTGGTGCCTTCCTTAGGAGGCCTTGGGCATCCAGCCCTTCAGCCTATTCCCGCACCACCACGTCATTTCTTCATAAAACAGAGAAGTCCCAGCGCCAGAAAAAAAAAAAAGCCAAACAGAGAAATGGAGGCAGCTGCGTCTAACCTCGGGGCTTCACAGCGGCAGTCCTGTGCAAAAATGACGGCAGCGATTCCTTCTGTCTGTCTGGGCTGAGGACTGTGGAGCACTTTTCTCACGGGAGATCGCAGCCACGCAGCATGCGCCACATTTTACGAAGAACGGTGCAAGGACGTGAAGTTTCCAGCCCTCAGCCCACCATCGTGTCTGCACGAGACTCTCTCTGCGGGGAGGCTCCCATCCAGTGCTCGGAGACAGCTGATGATGCCCACGAGGTGCAGTGACGTCTGTGTGTCCGGGTGGCCGTGGCTTTGGGCCGCGCAACGCAAGGCTCGGTTTCCTTGTCTTCAGAGCGGGCTCTCAGTCTTCATTTCCTCTGTACCTGACCGCTGTGCTGAGTGGGTGAAGCATCAGGACAGGGCCAGAGCAGTGGGGCGCGCCGGAAGAGCCTGAGTGCTGATGGAGGGCCAGGAGGGACTCCCCGGGGTAGGGGACCCTCTGCTCAGAGAGCGAACGCGACCCACGTGGGAGCCTGTCCTGCTCCACCCCGCGCTGTCCGTGTTACCCTGAGAGCGGAGGTACAAGTAGGGCAGTGCCGGATTTCTGCAGCGCCCCTGCAGGCCAGCATCTGCTGGGCCGGTGACACATTTTACTTGATGGAAATGAAATTGAACGTCATCAAGGAGTAGAAAAAAATCTAAATGTGTACTAAGAAAGGCCTAGTTTAAATCTATAATTATTCTTCTACATATAATTTTATACCTTTACTGAAACTTTTTAAAAATTAAATTTAAAAATAAATTTACTTTTAATGTGGGTTTTTTAGTATAGGGACGGCAGCTTGTCACACGTAGTGATCCTCCTGTTTTCAGCCTCCCAAGCCAAGACTGCTTAATTTAAAAAATTACCACATTCAACCTTTTCTCCCCTCTGTGTTTACACCTTGTCTTCAGCTCTTCACGGCTGTATCGCGCGTGACGCGGGGCCCCTCCAGGAGGAGGCGGAGGCTGGTGCTCATGCCTTTGCTCTGTGCCCCCAGGTCTCCGAGTGCAGCTGGCCCCTCAGGCAGGCCCCCAGCCTGCACAACCTCTTTGCTGTGTGCCGGAATATGTACAGCTGGCTGCTGCAGAGCCCCAAGAACGTGTGCGTGGTCCACTGCTTGGTGAGTGGCTGTGGCCTGGGGAGGCGGCGCGTGCTGGTGGGCGGGGCGGCGTTGGGGTCCAGCACTTCCTGCGCCCCAGCTGGGGTCGGGGGACTCGGAGGGGGCAGGAGTGAGGGAAGGGCCTCATTCTAGGCTTTGGAAGCTTGAGTGCTGCTGAGAGAAGCCCTGTGTGGCATGGGGACTTTAAGATGTGCCGAGTGTTATAAAGGAGGTGGAAATAGCTGTGGGCCCGTGGAGAATGTGGTACTGAGCTTCCTGTGAGCAAAGTTGGTATAAACGTAGTGGTGCATTTATTCTTATGTTGTTTAAATAACGATGAGAGAAAAAGCCCCTGTGTACTTCAAAGTAGTGGCCTCGATTGGCTGTGCCTTTAGCACCTTTCTGGGCCTGGCTTCCCAGGATGCTTTTCTCCCGCCCTTCTGCCCACCGCCTTCCCACCGGCTAAAATTCAACCTGCGGTTAAGTCTGCAGGGCTTGGGGCTCATCTTTCACTACGGGCATTTCCGATTTGTATCTTTATGCCTCCGGTGGCCTTGGGCTCTCCTCGTCTTCCTGCTACGCTGTCATCCTGCAGGAAAGAATGTGGCTGTTTATTCCATTGTTGCACCCCAGAAATCAAAGGCCTGAACAAGTGACTGAGTTCATGAACAAAGGAGTGCGCGGATGGGCCCAGAACATGCGACCTGGGGGAGTGATTCGGTGCTCCTCAAAACCTCAGAGCGTGCATTTGGGATGCCGTGCTGCATGACTCCCCTCTGTGCAGGCTGCCAGGTGAACTAGGAGGAAGCAGAGTAACAAGTTTCTCCTTTCTACTTACGTTCTGAACTCTTAGCAACCCAGGAGCGTACTTGGTGTCTGTAAGAATTTCTTGTCACCGCAAGAAAAAAAAAAAAAAAAGACTTAACAAGTCTTATGTGATGTTTCTTTTTTTGGTACCAGGAATTGAACTCATGACCTCACACTTGTCACGCAAGGCGCTGTGCTGCTGAGCTATATCTCTGGCCCTTACGTGATTTTCACAAAAATCTTTTCTAAAAGTTTGGAAAACTTGGGTCCGTTAACTGTGATGACTTGGCCTAGCCTGGAGGCTCTGGTTGCAGGGCCAGAATTGGAAAGTACTGGGTAGAAAGTCAGGGCCGGGGGGGGGGGGGGGGGGGGGGGGGGGGGGGGGGGGGGGGGGGGGGGGGGGGGGGGGGGGGGGGGGGGGGGGGGGGGGGGGGGATGGTGCCCACGCAGGGCGTGGCCTCGCAGTGCTGCCCGCCTCCCTTCCAAGGGCCGGCTTGGGAACGCAATCCCGGCCGCCGTTGTATCTGACCCTCTTGATGTCTCACACTTGCGCAGAACAATAGGCTGGGCTTTTAGTTAAAAAATAAAACTTAGGAAAGACCCGCCCAGTAGGTGGAAGGAGGGCCCACATATCCCTGAGCCACAGGCCAAGGAGGCCAAACTAAAAAGAATGAACTTGAGAAAATCGGAAGAGCACCTTCATGAGGCGTTCCAATAGCTTCTGTGTCGAACGAGAAGGGAGCCCAGTGACAGCATGCATAGAGCTTAGCGTCAGCCCCGGCTCAGGACTTCACTTAAGTGGCAATCCCTGGAAACCTGCAGGGAAGCACGCATGGAGTTCTGCCCACCAGGTAGGCGTAGAAAGGCCTCTCCTGGGGATGAGGAGGGTGACCCCGGGATGGTGCAGGCTGGCATGTGGCTAGCGCTGAAAAGTTCCAATCAATCTGCACTCAAATAATTTTAAACTCTTAGGAAGAAAGAGTCCCCACGGGCTCTTCACGAGCACTGAGGCCAACTCAGCCCAACGTGGGGCAGCAAGGCGGGCGGCGCAGTGGGCCAGTGTGCCGGATTCCTACACAGGGTTTCCCAGCTTCTTGGACCCAAGAAGAAGAAATGTGGGCTAGGTTATACACAGCCCCGAATCCTGGATGTCAAAGATCAAACCCATTTGTCCGTTTTATTAACGGGTCACCTGAGAAATAACCAGGGATTTGGGCAGAGACAGATCCTCGTGAGCTTGGCCGGGCTTTTGGTAAGGATGAGGCAGGTGTTCCTGCTCCAGTTTGACCAGAACTCGAGGGATCTGTTCTGAGGGAACGCACGAAACAATGCCATCTGTAGAAGAGAAAGTCAGAGAGGAAAGGATGGAAGGGGTCACGGATGGCTTGGCTTTCCCAGGAGAGAAGCATGTGTGGGCCGGTGAGGTGCGTGGGCCGGTCAGGTCAGGGTTGGCCGCTGGGATGGGGTAGTGGGTGTGGAGGAAGAGACTTGAACCTCCTAAGTGCAGTGTAACAAGGGCTCTTGGAATTGCAGCACTGTGTCTGCCCTGTCACTGCAAGAGGCTGGGTCTTGCCTGGATGCTGGCTAAGTCTGCTGCAACACTCGTAGCTTAACCCCGCAAGATCCCCTAGGTAGGCATTCCTTTGTCGCTATCCCGGAGGCAGGAAGTCCAGGAAAAGGCTTCCTATCCAGTGTGTGGCCACGGTGGCAGATGGCCAGCAGGGGGCGGAGGCAGAAAGTGAGCAGGGCCCTCTTATAAGGACTCTGGTTTCATTTGGTCTCATTTGTGACCTCCACCCCACGACCTGACACCCCCATAACCTCCACTTCCTAATGCCATTACATTGACATATGCACTTAGGACACACACACACACACACACACACACACACACACACACAGAGATTTGGTCCATAACAGGTTTTCCTTTCCTATATTAAAAGAAGCGATGTCACATTATTTTCAAATTTTATATTAACGTGAATGCACACTGTGGGCATACAAGGTGTGATCAAAAATTACCAAGGACTCCAGGGCAGTAAAGGAAATATTGCCGTGAATCCTGCTCAGAGTCCTCCTCCTGGCGCCCCTCCTACCTGTCCCCCATCCTAGCCACGTCCTGCAGCAGCTCCCACGTCCTGTCTCCTCAGGGCCTTTAGCTGTGTGGTCCTGGCTGCATCAGTGTCCAAAACAGTTCCTTTGCTGGTCACTCTGACTTGCGGGAGGAGCCGGAGCCACTGGGTGCCAGATCCGGTGAACAAGGTGGATGAGGGTAAACTATTAGGTTTGTGTTTGATAAAAATGACCCAAAATATTTTGAACTCAGAACAGCTAGCCAGCGAGGGTGGTGCAATGAAGACACCCAGGAAAGCGGGCTCCAGAGTGGCTGCAGGAAGCAGCGAGGAGGCTGGGACTAGTGTGCTCCAAGGAGCGGGAGGGTTTCGAGGCAGCCAGCGTTCTGGCTGTGTGTCTGTTACACTAATGAATTTTAAAAGTTACCTAAGACCCTTCTCTGATCACAGCTTACCTCCCACAGAACTTGGTAGCCTGTGAGTTCTTTCCTTCTAGTCCTGGCCTCTGAGCCCCTATTAGCTACAATACTATAAATCAACACCACTTTGAAAGTGAGTATTTTTCAGTACATATATGCCAGTCACATTTATTCTGCTGGGTTTCTTGGACTCATGCAGAGTCAGTTTTGTCCTAAGAAAGTGTGTTTCCTTTCTGCTTTGTGATTTGAACAGCTGACACAGATTTGGGTTTTCAATTTAAAAAAAAATCATCTATTTATCTATTTGGTACAGAGTCTTATGTGGTGCCAGTAGGGCATGTGGTACTAGGGGTTGAACCCAGGCCCATGTGCTTACTTAGACCGCTGAGCTATGTCCCCAGCCCTAGATTTTGATTTTCAAATGAATGGTTTTGACATGAGAGGTGCCCCATGAAGGGAATGTCCCCTTTTTCTCTCTTGTTGAGCTGACTTTCTTCTGTTATACCACGTGGCTCTTCTGACACACTTCTTCATTTTAGCTTTTGTTGGTCCAGGTGGTGTCGCATCGAGATGACAGTTCTCGGGAGAGTCAGGCTTGCACCTGACCTGTGGGGATCCTCTACTTCCACCCAGCCTCGCTCACGGAGGCTCTGCTGAGCCTCCTTGCCTTCCACCCTCTCCCCTCTGACCTCCTCTTCCGTCTTCTTCCACAGGACGGCCGGGCCGCCTCGTCCATCCTGATCGGTGCTATGTTTATCTTCTGCAACCTCTACTCCACTCCTGGCCCTGCCATCCGGTTGTTGTATGCGAAGCGGCCGGGGATCGGACTGTCGCCGTCCCACAGGAGGTACAGCAGGCACAGGGTGGCCTCAGGGACCCATGGCCCGCTTGATACCCACCTCCTGGGGCTCATATAACATTCTTTTAGCTTATCTGATATTATCCCAGACTGTCGGAATAAGAGAATTGAATTAGGATATTGAGTTTTTAGTTTCCCAAGTGTCCATGTGAGAGTTTACGATTTTATGACTAGAAACTCTGAAGAATATTTAGTCAGGCTGGGCACAGTGATGCATACCTATAATATCAGCACTCAGGAAGCTGAGGCAGGATGATCACTGTAAGTTGGAGCCTGGGCTACAGGACGAGTTCAAGGCCAAGTGGACTACATAGAGATTCTCGGTCTCAAAAAAATGCTGAAGAATACTTATGTCGACTGTTGGAGTCTGTCTTAGTTACTTTTCACTTGTTGCTGGGACAAATACCTGACACTTAAAATTAAGGTAGGAAGGGTTTATGTAGTTCACAGTTATGGAGGTTTCGGTCCATACTCCCCTGGCTCCCAGGCAGATGAAGACGGGCGTTCTGCTGCGGAGCTCAGAGCTGTTGTAGAGATCCTGCTCCTCCAAAGACGGGGACTTCTCCAAGGAAGCAGGGTGGAGAGGCCTGCCTTGATTCCTTTCTATACACTTTTGTGCTCAGTCACTCTGGGGCAGCTAGTTGTACCCTAGAGTGGAACCAGTGGCGCCCCAGGCTGGGGCCCATGACCTAGATCTCCAGTTGACACCATGTAGCAGCTACCACGCAGTCACAGCCAGCAGCCCAGTGGTGTCTGTGTCACCGCCGAAATGCAGCAGCTCTGTTCCTGCTGAGCACAGTCTCACGGGAAGTTGTATGACGAGGAAATGCCGGAGTGTGGCAGAAGGGGATTTGAAGCCAGCTCTGTTTTACAACTGAGATGCAAAAAAGGGTGTAGATTGTAAGACGTCCTCCGAGAAGAAGCTCGAAACGGGAAACCTGGCTAGACAGCTGTTTCCTCCCTTTGTTCATGTTTTTTCTCCAGTTTTAAAAAATCTAAGTCACATTCTCTTTGGATAAAAAGTACTTCTGATGGCAGAATGTAAGACAGTTATGAGACAGCCTTACGCTGGGGTGAGCTCAGTCCTCAGCCATGATCAGGGTAGATGCTGAGATGCCCGGTGATGCCGGGACTCCCCGAGCTTCCGCTGTAGCAAAGCCGCTCCTGAGCTTCGGGGAAGCATGGCCGTGCCAGGGGACAGCGCTCTCCTTCCTCTTTTGGTCTTTGAGGTCTGAGAAGGCAGCAGGGTATGCTTTTGTTGCAAGATAATGGGTGTTGGGAGCAGATTTGCCAGCTCATTTATCGGCAGCCACCCCCAGCACGGCGCCCTCTGTTCCAGGTACCTGGGCTACATGTGTGACCTCCTTGCGGACAAGCCATACCAGCCTCACTTCAAACCTCTCACCCTCAAGTCCATCACCGTCAGCCCCGTACCCTTCTTCAACAAGCAGAGAAGTGGGTGCCGCCCTTACTGCGACGTGCTGATCGGGGAAACCAAAATATATTCCACCTGCACAGACTTCGAACGAATGAAGTGAGTCGTGGTCTCTCTCTCTCACCACTGTTTCTTGTTACTCTTCAATTCCTACATAAATGGAGTTGTATTTTTCATGCCACTGTGAAGTGGATGATTAAAAAAAAAGTTGGGAAAGCTGGGTGTGGTTGTTCACGCCTGTGAGCCTCGCAGTTGGCAGGCTGAGGTAGGAGGACTGTCAAGAATTTGAGGCCAGCCTAAGCTGCGTAGTGAGTTCAAGGCCATCCTGAGCAGCATAGCAAGGTCTTGGCTCAAAGACAAAAATTTGGGGATGGGGAGATAGCTTGGTCGTCTAAGCATTTGACTGGCAAACACAAGATAGGTAGTTTGATCCCCAGTAATGTGTGCCCCAAAACTGGATGTGGTGTCACACGCGTATGGTCTGAGTGCTGTGGAGGCTGAGACAGGAGGATCACTATGAGTCTGAACTGTGTAGTGAGAACCTATACCAGATACATACATAAACAAACAAATAAACAACAAAATTTTCTACGTCAGTAGTCGTTACAGAGAAGTGCAGCCAGGGGGATGCCGTGCTCCTGATCGCTCCAGAAGGTGCTGTTAATTAAGGGCCCAGGGAGGGCTGCGCCTAATGTGAAGGCAGGAGGGGCGGGGCATACGGGGGCCTGGACTTGTGTGGAGATGAAGGCTTGCTGGGATCCCTGAGTCAGCGGTGGATGTGGTCTAGGTGAGCCACTCGGCAGATAGTGATGTAGTAACGGAAGTTTCCAGGGCAGGGGACAGCAGGGAGCAACGGCGATGGGAAGCACATTGGCTGGGAGCAGGGAGGATCTGGGGACTCGTGTTTGAGACTGTCACGGAGGATGGCAGTTCTGCTTCCACAGGGACCCTGCTCTGCTTTTGTGCTCCCTTGATTTCTGCTCTGCAGATTGAGGTTAGGAGGAGCAAGCAAGAGCCCTGTACGAAGGCTTGGGCAGCTGCACTATCCAGGTGCAGGTGATGGTGAGGCGGCCGGCCGGGGCGGCGTTGCCACCGTGCTCTGCCCAGGGCCAGGCTGCCCCCGGTCGGCCTTCTCCTTGCTTAGCGGAGGAAGGGTCTGGGTTCAGTTGGCCAGGGTGGGACCACCGAGGGCCGTGCCAGTGTCCGTGTGATGACTGACCATGTTGCGTGCACTTTATGCTTTGATCCGCTTAGAGAATATCGAGTCCAGGATGGAAAAATCTTCATTCCCTTGAACATCACAGTCCAGGGAGATGTGGTTGTCTCCATGTACCACCTGAGGTCCACCATCGGGAGCCGGCTACAGGCTAAGGTGAGTTCGGGGGAGGTGGTAGCGGGGAGCTGTGCCCCAGCTCCCAAGATTGGTAGATTGGTAGGTTAGCGGCCATTGGATCAAACCTAGGGCCTGGTGTGTGCTAGGCAGGTGTACTGCCACGGAGCCCTTCCCCAGCCCTCTGCAGAGCTTTAGTGGGGGCATGTGAGTCTCTGGATCACCTTGAGCTTGAGCGATTTGTGGGTTTAGAATGAGAGACTTGAAGAGCTATGTCTGCCCACT